>JAUCBJ010006701.1:0-131697 GCA_032718475.1 Nemertoderma westbladi | reverse complement strand
GTCGGATTTTCAAAGTTTTTACGCTAAAGTTAAACTACAAATGCTACCTTATAGTGAAATAATTCATCACACAACATTAATGAGGGACACAAACATTAATGAAGGACACAAACATTAATGATTGGCACATTAATGAGGGACACAAACATTAATGAAGGACACAACATTAATGAGGGACACAAACATTAATGAAGGACACAACATTAATGAGGGACACAAACAATAATGAGGGACACAAACATTAATGAGGGACACAAACATTAATGAGGGACACAAACATTAATGAGGGACACAAACATTAATGGGGGACACAAACATTAATGATTGGCACATTAATGAGGGACACAAACATTAATGAAGGACACAAACATTAATGAGGGACACAAACATTAATGAGGGACACAAACATTAATGAAGGACACAAACATTAATGAGGGACACAAACATTAATGAAGGACACAAACATTAGTGAGGGACACAAACATTAATGAAGGACACAAACATTAATGAGGGACACAAACATTAATGAAGGACACAAACATTAATGAGGGACACAAACATTAATGAGGGACACAAACATTAATGAGGGACACAAACATTAATGAAGGACACAACATTAATGAGGGACACAAACATTAATGAGGGACACAAACATTAATGAGGGACACAAACATTAATGAAGGACACAAACATTAATGATTGGCACATTAATGAGGGACACAAACATTAATGAGGGACACAAACATTAATGAAGGACACAAACATTAATGAGGGACACAAACATTAATGAGGGACACAACATTAATGAGGGACACAAACATTAATGAAGGACACAAACATTAATGAGGGACACAAACATTAATGAAGGACACAAACATTAATGAGGGACACAAACATTAATGAGGGACACAAACATTAATGAGGGACACAAACATTAATGAAGGACACAAACATTAATGATTGGCACATTAATGAGGGACACAAACATTAATGAAGGACACAAACATTAATAAGGGACACAAACATTAATGAGGGACACAAACATTAATGAAGGACACAAACATTAATGAAGGACACAACATTAATGAGGGACACAAACATTAATGAGGGACACAAACATTAATGAGGGACACAAACATTAATGAGGGACACAAACATTAATGAGGGACACAAACATTAATGGGGGACACAAACATTAATGATTGGCACATTAATGAGGGACACAAACATTAATGAAGGACACAACATTAATGAGGGACACAAACATTAATGAGGGACACAAACATTAATGAAGGACACAACATTAATGAGGGACACAAACATTAATGAAGGACACAAACATTAATGAGGGACACAAACATTAATGAAGGACACAAACATTAATGAGGGACACAAACATTAATGAGGGACACAAACTTTAATGAGGGACACAAACATTAATGAAGGACACAAACATTAATGAGGGACACAAACATTAATGAGGGACACAAACATTAATGATTGGCACATTAATGAGGGACACAAACATTAATGAAGGACACAAACATTAATGAGGGACACAAACATTAATGAGGGACACAAACATTAATGAAGGACACAAACATTAATGATTGGCACATTAATGGGGGACACAAACATTAATGAGGGACACAACATTAATGAGGGACACAAACATTAATGAGGGACACAAACATTAATGAGGGACAGAAACATTAATGATTGGCACATTAATGAGGGACACAAACATTAATGAGGGACACAAACATTAATGAGGGACACAAACATTAATGAGGGACACAAACATTAATGAAGGACACAAATATTAATGATTGGCACATTAATGAGGGACACAAACATTAATGAGGGACACAACATGAATGAGGGACACAAACATTAATGAGGGACACAAACATTAATGAGGGACACAAACATTAATGAGGGACACAACATTAATGAGGGACACAAACATTAATGAGGGACACAAACATTAATGAGGTACACAAACATTAATGAGGGACACAAACATTAATGAGGGACACAAACATTAATGAGGGACACAAACATTAATGAAGGACACAAACATTAATGATTGGCACATTAATGAGGGACACAAACATTAATGAGGGACACAAACATTAATGAGGGACACAAACATTACTGAGGGACACAAACATTAATGAGGGACACAAACATTAATGAAGGACACAAACATTAATGATTGGCACATTAATATATAAATGGCTTGTTAATTATTATAAAATAAACCAACAAGCGTTGTAATTAATCATTTAACTTTTGTTTATCTAAATATATTATCAGATAAAATGGATAATATTATTTTTGTTGATTTTCAATATTATACGATAGACAATAAGGAATATCCGGTAGTATTTAAAGAATTTGCTATATTCGATTCTAATTACACCAAAACTAATATAAAGACGTTTTTAATTAAAGGACCTCCTAATATTAAGTTATCAGCATTAGATAAAGCCCATGTAAACAATTTACGGGACATGACTTCACATTTACCTTGGGATTACGGCGACATTTCACAAGATGACTTTAAAAAGTACATGAAGAGACATTTAAAATATAAAAAAAATATATATGTATTTGGGTTGATGAAGCAGGCAATATTAATTTCCCAACTTGATGTACTTGCTCCAAATTCGATGGAGAAATTGGGAATATATCAACGATATTACAACTATTTAACCCCATGCCCCTTCCACAATCAATTGACTACAGTAGATAATAAATGCGCTTACCACTTAAACACAAAGGATAACTGTATGAAATGAAGCGATTAACTGAGACTGTTGATAAACAGAAAGAAATAACTGCGGTGGAAGATGTACTCGTACAGTAGGTTTACTCTAAGCATGTAATGTGATGGGATAATATAATTGTTTTAATGTCAATAAAAATAATAAAAACATTAAAATCTATTTTTATATTTCAGTTTGACTGAAGATGTAGGGTTTAGGTTTACACCCACAAACACACCGTACCTACCGGTAGCCGGCTGTTGTATCTGAGTTTAACTACCAGTAGCTGACTTTACACATACAGACATATAACAACAACGCTAAACTGTAGAACAGCAGAATGGATCCCATTCTAGACTGACAGCAGCCATAGCGCTTTAGCGTTACTTACTAGTAATAAAATTAAATTAACTCGACATGTGGTGTGGTTCGTGAATGCAGCATTAGAGAGGCCCTCCTAACAATAGACCTACTGGTACCGATGCTGTATCACTCTTGTAACTGTATACTTGGATAGAGCAAGGGCACGCTGGTTTCTCCGATTTAAGGATTAGGCTATTACACTTGAATGCTTCCAATTTTCTGTTTACAACTTTAATTGGTCTAATCTACATTATTATTATTACTGTGGGGGGTACCGGTACTACTGTTGCATAGGTAAGCCTATACTGCTATAGTTAACTTTATGCGGCCCCCCTTTTTCGAATGTTGACCCAATATGGTTTACGGTTAACCTTTAGAACTCGCGGTCAGGCACACCTTCATTCGGTTAGGCATATAGGCCTAATGACTACTCCTCAACTGAAAGCCGCCTAGCTCATTGATACAATAGGTGTGGCTAGCAATATATAAAATTCGCCGCTCACAAGTTCATTCATTCACTTCATATTGTAGGCCTATATAAAACATAGTTAGTTTATTTATGTATTCACTTTTTTTAATTAGATATAAAATATAAAATACAAAAACTTACCGATACCGGTAACACATTAACACTGTACCTAACAGACGTGACTAATTATATACGAGTCTACTTGCTACTGGCGTATTCTTGGATCTGTTGGAAGTAGTAGAGTCGGAGCAGGTGCTACTGATATTTCTTCTTGTTCTTCCCAGTGCTCACCCCTACTATAATTATCCAGACTTATCTGGTGAGCTTCTCCTGGTTGGACCCGAACGTTTAAATTAAAGTTTTTATTTGTTGTCAATATAGTTTGTCGACCTTCACCGCTGGTTTTATTCTTAACCATTATAGTAATTTCGCCATTGTTATTTTTTAAATATAATTCAATTACATTTAATGATGTAAAATAGAGTTCTTCCCCATCAAGATCAAATTTTAATAAACAGTCGCTGCTATCTCTATTTTCAATAAATGAAAACGCCATGTTGGATGTTGGATGTTGGTTGATTGATTGATTAAATGAAGGATCGCCGGAACTGAAGTTTGGAGGTTAGTTTTTTTTTCAAGTATGAATATAAGTTAGTATATACCGGTATTTTATTTTTTTTATTTACAGTAGGGTAACAAAATTGAGTTTATATATATTTTTGTAGTGGGTCGCAGATGTTTACATTACAAAATTCACATAGTTAACAAAATGTAGAACATAAACCTTTCCCATGCTGATTAGCGATATATGCTCTGTCCATTGTTCTATTCTGAATGTAGGGAAATGCATAGCTGATGTTTTAATAATATGTACTGGTATACAGGCTAGTAACAGATAGGTGGGCTTCGACTTTGACTACGAATACCAGTACATAGCCCTAAACTTTTCTCACCAAGCTTAGCGTTGCCCGCTGCATACACACACACACTCATAAGTAACAGATGCGCTATTGTAGCTCACTCGTGAGCTGCGATGCTTAGCTAGCTAGCTAGCTACTGTCTCTGAGTATACTATGCATACTTGAGTGTTACAAGCAATCGCTCTACCGAAGTTAGTTAGTTAATTTCCCCAACTAGTTGTTGATTTAAAAAAAAAATATTCATAAATTTCTTCTCCTTCCAATTTAATATATATATTTTACAGTAAAAAATCTCCACCACCAAACAACAACAATAAATTTCACTCTCACTAATTATATTTTACATCAAAAACCCACCACCAAACAATAATAAATTATTAACCAGTTTGTTGAATATAGGATAATATATATGAAATTTAAACGGGGAACACATTAATGTACATTTACCAGTGTAGAAGCAGCAAACAACAACAATATTATTTATTCTGACTTTACAGTTATTGAATATTTCGGGGTCGTATGAAATTTCTAGTTTAACATTATCAAATATAACATAAAACCTGATATTGTTTATAAGTAACCTATAGATTACTATAGAATTATATTCTCTAAATGCCGTGGATTTTCAAAATTTTTATTTTATTCGAATTAACTTTGTAAAAGATTGCTTTGAGTCCTCATTTGTATTTGTTATATCTATTGTACGCCTATTAGTCAAGTGGTTCAGTAGCTCAGTCGGTAGAGCGTTGGAAATTATATGTGTAGTAGGTATTGAGTTCGAATCCTAGTAAGTGCGAATTATTTTTTGTGCAGAATTTCAACTCATTTAAATTAACCGCTACAAATTAAATTGCATTTGTCTGTACCTAGATTAACCAATGAGACTGTAGTTATTAGATTGTAACCAATGTCGTGCAAGTTATATATTCGCTGGACCAATAGTTATCTTTAAAAACCTGTTAGAACCTATAGAACAATCGAGAATTTCTCGATTGATTGCGGCACAAATTTGGTATAAAAGGTGCGATTTCGTTCATTAGTTATCTCAATCTCTCAATCTCAGTGCAATCTATCTAATCTTATTAGTTACTCAATCTTGTTTATTCTGTCATTAGTTTTCAGATTACATTTTGTATTATTATCTGCAATAAATTCAGAAATACCGCTATCTGCTTTTCTTTTCACCATGATTCACTACGGTGAACACTCTTAGGAACAGGATGGCCGGCTAGAGATCGGGCCGCAGCAATGAACGGGAACATCAAAGGAATGTAGACAGGAGACAACCCGCAATACCACCTTAGTTATTCGCCCATCGCCTGAAAGGTTAGACAGCGTTCGACGCCTTGCTACCTAAGCGTAAGACCAAAGATCAAAGGTAGAAGTAGTGACAAGCTGTGAGCCTAAAATTACATCTTAGGGACTGTACTGTCTTGATTCAGGAAAAAACCACAGTAGACCTTCATATTCCTACGGGGGGAGGAGAGCAGGCAGATACTAGTACGCAGATAGGACGTAGGCACACCGGTACAAGGCATACACATTGGTAGGGTGCAGCAAACTGTACGCCTAACTCTTGCTAAGTGCAGGTGCGTCTGTGACTATTTGCAGTACAACGGTGTCCATTGCATTAGAACTTGTAGGCTAGGAGGGTCGTTGTGTTTCACCTGAATTGGGATTGTACCGTTCAGGCGGTAGGGCAGTTTACAACTAGGCGCAAATAAATTGAGGCTATTAGGGATATACTAACATCTACCGTGTCCCCGCCAACGTCCTAATAGGAAGTTACCCAGCCTACCTAGGTGACTAAAATTCTAGACAAGAGCCAGGATAGCTATTAGTAACCGTACGCCTACTGTAGTAAACTAACACATTTCTTCTTAGTATTAGGGGCCTGGTAAATTAAAAATTGCCGAATTCTGGGCGTAGCATTAACCTTATGCCTGAATTTGAGTCCTGGAAATACGCAAGAGGGGAAGGAACCTTATCATTCGTGAGTATTGGACCTACAAGTTACAAAATTAGAATATTCGTAAAATGCACACCGTACCCAGTAATTATATATGTGAAGGAGCAAAACTGCTTTTGACCGTTCAGAATTAACACACGCGCGTTAGAAATTATTTACACCTCAAAATATATAAAATTAACTTTCGTCCTTACTGTGTTTTGCCCGCTAGTTAGACATCTCCAAATCTCTGCCTCTGTACCTAGCTAGCGTCCCTTTGCCCAACCATATAAATCACACCGCGGCAAAGTATACGAGCCTCTTAGTCCGTCAGTGAGTCAGCCTGATTTTAGGATTCGCTGCGCGGGATTTTGTTTTATCGAAGTTTGTCTGCTCGTAAACTGTTTTCTGCCTCACCGGTAATAAGAAATCGATACTGCAATATATTCGCTTACTTAGAGTTTACTGTTTTGGTGAGAAGGTCGGATTTATGATTTGATTCACAAACTTTACAGTAGGATATTGCAGGTATTGTTACCGTCTCTTCGCATTAGTAGGAATACGGTATCTCTTCTAATAGTAGGAATATGTTTTACTGAACTACGGTTCGGTAGGACTAAAGTTATTTGAAAATTTTGTATTTTGAGGTAAAAGTTTATATTTGATTAGCTAAGTGCTAATTTTTTGAAATAAAATTTGATTTGAACCGCGTGTAAAATATTTTTGGAATTGAATACCGGTGTTTAAAAGGGTTTAAATACCATATTGTACCGGTACAAAATTTTCGTAAAAGCAAAACCTAACTCTTTTGTTTTTCAGGATTCAGAACTCATTTCTAGACTGTAACGGGAGCAAGACCGTGATTAGCAAGTTTGGGAGATAGATAACTCAACAACTTTGGTTGGGAAAATCGCGTTTCGTCCGCAACGCTGAAAACGGAAAGGTTCACGTCCGGTTTGTATGTGGGAATCTGTTTTTCTGGAGAATTATTGGAGTGGGTGAGTTCGAAAAGTTGCATAAATAAGTTAGGCATTACCGTATTAGTTAAAATTATTGTGGGTTCCACTGTCTCAAGTATTTATGCATTCCGTATGATTTCTTTGTTCATTGCTGAATTAGTCCGTAATTATTGTATTTAATTTACCTTTTGATAACGCATATCGTTATCCGATTTATTTATTATAAAATTGGCCGCTAGGCTAATTTTATTATATACTTATTCCGTGACATTTATTTGCTGTAAAATTGGCCGTTTAGGCTAATTTTATCCATCTGCTATAAAATCGGCCGGTAGGCTAATTTTATATGACTGTAATTAGTACCGTTTAGATAAAATACGGTAAGTTTGATACTTTGACACTCACTTTACTTGACTTACAACTACCGAAATGAGTGACAAACAAGACTATACGAAGAATACACAAACCGACTATGACTCATGTGACGCGGATAAGTCAGCAGCGGAAGAACAACAGGGGAAGACTCGCGAGCCTACCGAACCTACACCGTGCGCGTCACCAGTACATCCAACGGGAGTACCGGATGCCGTAGTACGAGGCGACGGCAGGACCGAGGACTTTCTAACTGTTCCGCAACCTAGATACAGGGAAACGGACCTGGTAAGTTCAGCAGGAAGCACAGAAAGTGTGGTTAGAAGCGTCGGAGGTTACATGGCGCATATAACCAGGAGTATTGGAGAAGGCCAACGCATATTAAACGAGTTGACCGCTCCGATGTCTCGATTCGAGTTCTACACCCTCCAGGTTAGAGTACAAAGTAGAGTACACAAGTCCGTAGATAACCTAATTGGTCTACAAGATCTAGCTAGACAGAGACAGGACATGGATACTCAACTTAGAATCCTCGAGAAACTAATGATCGCTAGAGAGAAACTGATTCAGTTTAAGTCGACGATTAGGCAGATACAACAGGAACAAGCAGACCAGTTGTTAGGTGAGTCAGTTTCGGACGAATTATTACAACCCGAGGAAGAACAGGAACTGTACCGACTGGATGGACAATTGAAACACCTGACGGATCACTTACGTATGTGCGGCGAAGACGTCGGCGATTTGGAAACCGTGCCGGAATATACGAGGGAAACTTCACCCGTACGAATCGAATCGGCAACGGGAATATTGGATCAATCGTTGGTAAGTATTCGTAGCGAAATTGGCGAGGGAAGTATGGTTACGTCAGAAGTTGCTCGAAAACAGCAAGAATTCTACCGACAACGACGAGAAATGGAGGAACAAGCTCAACTTCTAGTGATGCAGGCAGCAGTAGAAGAAGAGAAGCTACGCGTTGCGAATGTAGCGAGAATCTCTCATCTACAGGAACAAGCTGAATTAGAAGCAGCTGAAGTAGAAAGGTTAGAGGTAGACATTGCTCAACGAACGGCAGCGGCTGATTTAGCGCAACGAAACGCAGCGGCCGAACTAGAGCGACAAACGGCAGCGGCGGAATTAGAGCGACAAACGGCGGAATTAGAGCGACAAACGGCAGCGGCGGAATTAGAATGAGAAAGGTTAGTTTCGGAAGCGCGGGCCGAAATGAAAACACGGCAAATAAAAGCTCAATCCGCTATACGACAAGCGGAGTTTGAGGCGCAACGACAACAAACGGAACAACGAGAGAAGACAGCTAAACTTCATTTCGAACTCGAGAAGAAGGCGAGAGAATTAGCGAACGCCGAGGAGGATCTGGATCAAAAGGCCCGCGATCGATCAATGAGATCTCGTGACGGACATGATTTGGATCAGTTAGAGGTAAGACATCGCCAAATTCAGGAACGGAAGAAGGAAGGAAGCGTAGGAGCACCCGGACGGGAACGACAATTGTTAGCTTATTCAATCCCGCCAACACCCCATAAAGTTATTAGCCGATAAGCAATATTGGGAGCCGCGAGATTGGGCAATTAACCAACTCGCGCCATCCCAATAAGAATGGGAAGGAAGCACACAACGGAGGGTCAGGGGCCAAACCCCTAACCCAGAGAGAACAGGTGGAGTGAACGGGAATACTCCACGGGGCGCCAACAAGGGTAACAACCAATCAGAGGGGGGCAACGGCATCGATTGAGGTAGTAAGTAAGGCCAACCGTGCAGTATAGCCACTTGGCAGTAACTATTACCAGTGATTCAGTCATCTCAGTGCAGCAGTGCTAGCGTAGGATAATAGCCAATTAGTTTAGATAGGGGATCACGGGACTTTAGTTACCGTATCCCGCCTTGTACACATTCACAATATCTATATCCTATGAACTATCCTATTATACACCGAACTTCAGAACTCAGTCACTTTATTTCACCCTTATACACGGCGGGGACGCGTGGACTAAATTACCACAACCGGATAAATCGGGATCCCTCTTGGATCCCGTCACAGTAACTAAATCCGAGCTGCCGCCCTAGTTAAACTCAAAGAACCCCACGCTAGCTAGTCGAACTCCACCGAGCAGACGAGATGAGTGAATCGGGCGAGACACCGCCGCGGACCCCGGACGAAGACCTAACGATCCGCGAGGCCGCGACCAAGCGATACAGGCCCACGACGCCGGAGCCATCGATAACGGGCGAACCGGAAGTCCAGAACGAGGAGGGTCTGGAACCCGAAGTCGAGCAGAGGGAAAGGGAGAGCGAGACGGAGGGAGAAGGAGATGAGTCGACACGGAACGGAGAACGGCGCGCCGATGTCGCCGGCCAGCTACCGGCCGAGGGCGACGAGCGGCCCACCGAAACGGCGACGGTGGGGCCGACGGTGCGACGCCGGACGCGAAGAGACGGAGGAGAGATCGGTACCGATGTCGCCGGCCAGCTACAGGCCGAGGGCGACGAGCGGCCCACCGGAACGGCGACGGTGGAGCCGCCGGTACGACGTCGGACCCGGAGGGACGGAGGAGAGGTCGGCGACGAGGACGTCGGGGTTTCTGACCGACTTCGACGGGCCTACAACGCGACCCGGAAGCTGATAAACGACGCCAAGAAGCAAGGGGCGAAGGTAGACGAGGTGAGACTGAGAAAGCGACTAGGTGAGTCGGACAGACACTTAAATTACCTGATACGTTTTGGGCAGAGAGAACTAGCCGGGGAGAGAGCAAAGGGAATTGCAGGCGAACTGTTTGAACTATGGGAGTGTGGGAGTATGGAACCTAGCGTAGCGCCAGTGTACATAGGGCCATACTTGGTCGATGCCCGGGGAGTAAAACCAGTGGGTTGGAGGGGACCTGAGGGGGGCGAATCCGAGGTTAACCGCGAGGATTCGGCCTCGTCGGTCGGAGAAAGTTCCGGGAAGCGGGGGAAAGTTAGTAGGTCGGGAAGGCGGAGGGGGTCCGTCGCAACCGATAAGTCTGCTACATCCTCCGCGAAAGGAAGAGTGGTGAGAGAGATAGGTGCCGCATACCGTCTCAACGTGGTAGAGCAAGGTCAGAAGGAAATGGAGGAACGGTTAGAGGAGGGGAGAGTGCGGTTAATGAGGGAAGCGGAATTGATTAAGGAGACCGGAGAGAGGGTCGAAAGAGCTTTGAGAAGCCTTAGGGAGAGAGACGAAATAGAGGAAAATGAGTGCAGAGAGCGTGAGGAAAGGGAGGAAAGGGAACGCAGAGAGCGTGAGGAAAGGGAGGACGGGGAACGCAGGGAACGTGAGGCAAAAAGGGAAAAGGAACGCAAGGAATATGAGACGAGAAGGGAAAAGGAACGCAAAGAGCGTGAGGCGAGACGAAGGGAGAGCGCTAGGAGTATAGTAGAGTCGGGCAGTCGGGACACCCAGGAGTGTGAGAAGAGAAGGGCAGAGGCTGAGCGAGAGCAAGAGAAAATAAAGAGACGCCAAAGTGTGCTTGCGGAACATAAGATTAGACGGGCGCACGAGCTGCGACTGGCGCAAGCGTCGCCGTCTGCAAGCGGGGCCGGCTCGAGTATTTTTGAGGACCCGGGGGCCCTAGATACGTTTATTAATACCCCACTGACAGGGACCGCACGACAGACCCAAAACTGGTGTGACCGTACGGGCGGGGGGGGGTAATAATGATGGTACAGTAGAAGTTGTTGATATTAATAGTACCGTATGGGATAACTCTAATCAAACCTTTATTGCAGGAAATACTTTACCTAGTGGTAGTAATTTAAATTTAAATCAGAACAATCCTAGTATTAATGTAGAAAATAATTCTAATATTAATGTAATTACGCAAAATAATTTAAATAATCAAAATAATAACCCAAATTCGAACTTACTAAATAATCTAAATAACGCGATTACGCAAAATAATCCAAATAATTTAAATAATGATCCATGCCCGAATTTACAAAATAATTCAGATAACGTAGTCGCGCAGAATAATACGAATGATTTTGTTTCGAACGAGCAAATTAATTCCGTTTCCAATATGGGTGCTATTAATGTGAACACGTCGGGCCTACATAACCAGCCGGAAGAGGGCCTGGTAGGCCACGTAGTTAGTAGACAAGGAGCAGAGGGCCTGGTAGGCCACGTAGTTGGTAGGCAGGGAGTAGAGGGCCTGGAAGGCCACGCAATAGCAGAGGGAGAGGGGGGGTAAATAGACCCGACTGTAGTAGGGTTGATGTGTCGACTAGAGAGGTATATAATGGCGGGGAGAGAGGTAGCGAAGTTAGATGTAGCGAGTGGGGGGGGGCTACGAGGGCCCCACAACAGAGAGTTAGCGGCGAGAGGGGGGGGGGCAGAGAGTGTCCCACAGCCGTCAGCGGACAATGCGAGGGCCGAACAAGGTAAACCGCAACAACCGGCGACGGAAAGTAATAGGGGGATTGCGAGTATCCCCAGCGACGTGCGATCGAGCAGAGAAAGACAGGTTGACGTCGCGGGAGGGCAGACGGAGCGTCGAGCCCGATCAGAGGAGGAAAGAAGAACAGTGGGGTTTAACCGGGAGGTCGACGAGAGATCTCGTGAGCGGGAATATTCCACTGATAGGAGAAGAGAGGAAGAGAGTAGTAGAAGTATCGCCGCAAACGATAGAAGAGCGAGGACGGACAGCGAGCCGTCGGTAATCGAGATGAGAACGGAGAGTCAGTGGGGTCGGACTCCGGGAGATTGCCGTCGCCCCGGAGGGATGCGATCCGGTGAGACGCATTACACGCCGAGAGAGGGGTACGCGATGTACCGGTACGAAGAAGAGAACAGTAGAGAGGGGGGTCGAAGAGAAACTTTCCGACGGAATGTACCTACCGATCGAGAATACGGTAGCCGCGGGGAGGATTATTCGAGAAGAATAAACTTCGATCCCGAGCAACACATGCAGACTGTAGGGCATACTGTAGGTCTTACTGCACATACCGTAGGCCATACTGAGAGAGGCAATGTAGGCGATAGGATAGCGCGGACAACGGGATTAAACCCGGAAGTCGCGGAATACATACCGGCGAGTAGGCCAGAAGCTGATAGGCCTATACCGGTACCAGCACAGCAGTATGACTACAGCATGCAGGGACATAACATATACCCAGGGGAGGGGGGAATTATTGCGGATAGGTGCATGGGCCCCAACGTATTAACATCAACCCCAGTACCAGACATACCGGTGGGGGGGGGGACAGGGTGACATTCCCCCATCACAATATCAACAATATACCCCGATGGTAGCAAGAACAGTGAAACCCTTGGACGAAAACAGGTCGTGTGATACAGACATATGGAGGGGGCCGCTACCCCCGATGACATATCCGAGTCAGAGAAGATCAAGAAATAGGACGGACGAACCGCACCAGACAGGGGAAACTATACAGCATCCGTCGAATCCATTAGAAGCGCAGGCAATGGGGATGGCCACGTTGATCGATGCGTTGAAAACGAGGATCGAATTACCACCCGTGGAACCGTTCAAATTCGATGGGAGCAGGCCGGAAGAATACTTGCAGTTTCGGCGAATGTATAGTAACGAAATACTAACAAAAAACTTGACGCAGGCGGAGTGCCTAAAGTATCTACAAGTGTACACGGGAGGCCCAGCATACGACATCGTGAGGCAATACCAGGGAATAGAGGGCGGCTTCACGACAGCATGGCGGGCACTGGATAGGGAATACGGGCACCCGGCCAAGATCATCAGGCAAACGCTGAGAGGCATAACATCGGGTGGCCTACAGGATAATCCCGTTAGCATTAAGACGTTTGCTAACAAAGTCGAGAAGGCGCTGATCGTGCTGAAGACGCTAGACGCGCCATACGAACTCAACGCGTCCAATAACATCACCACGATAGCGCAGGCACTACCGAGCTGGCTGCGCAACAAATGGAGGAAGATCGCTTTCTCCACCCGAGACAAGAAGGGTGCGGAACCAGGTTTAGAAGAAATGTCAAACTTCTTAAATTACGAGGCTGAACTAATAACGGACCCAGTCTATAGTGAAGATAGCCTGGGAAAGGGACCAAAGACAGATCATTACAGGCCCAAACCAGAGCACAATACATCAAACGCATTGCCGAGGCTCAGACAATCATTGCCATACGCAGCGACGCAGGGGACTGCAAGTCCACAGACAAACGAAGATAAGACAACATCAAGGGACGGACAGGGGAACAATAACAACATGAATAAACATAACCCCAGTACGTCCAGTAGGTCAAACCCAGTCAATAAGAATAGTAGGGACTTTGGTACGAATATAACTGCGATACGCAATGCATTGTATAAAGAGGGCTATGACCCAAAGAGCAAATGCCAGTTACACGCAAATGCGCTTCATAAAACCATGAACTGCAGGTACTGGCAGGCGCTACCGAGGCAAGACCAGATAGATTACGCGTCGAGCAATAAAATCTGCTCGCGATGTGTGAAGAGTGGACACAAGGCCAGGGAATGCCAAGAGAAACCGGTCAAGTTTGGCCAAAGGAGAGGCCAGACGATGGCAACGAGCACAGTAGGGGCGAAGAAGAGAGGAACAGTGCTACTTGGAGTAGTACCAGTACGAGTGATCGGGGAAGGCAATCGATCAGTAACAACACTAATGCTGGTTGATAGTGGAGCTGCCTTCACATTAGTTGAGGAATGGGTAGCCGAAGAAATAGGGTTGAGAACGAGGCCAAGCAGGATGGCGGTGACAACCATCTCTAGCAAAGACGAGATCCTAGAGATGAGGACAGGACGGTGCGCAATTGCAGCAGTGGCACCAGGATGCGATTATGGGGCAACCATCGACCCCATCCAAGTAATAGAGTCAATTAACATCAATGCCAGGCGGCCAACCAACATCGAGGTCGAGCAATACAAATTCCTGGACAACATTGACTTCTCAATCCCAGACGTGGACGTTAGGAAGGTATCCATCATAGTAGGCATGGACTGCCCAACGGCCCACGAGAGAATGCAGACGGTCTTCGGCGAAGACAAGCAGAGCGACCCGGTGGCCATATTAACGCCATTCGGGTGGACGCTGAGTGGTCCAATTAAGAGCAAGATACCATTCAGGATGTCGGAGACATCAGGATGCATGTTCGCGGGAACAATGCAGGAAATGGGTGACGAGGGAGCAGAGGAGCAGCTTAAAAGACTGCTCAGACAGGACTTCGAGGGACTGAAAGAGACCGGGGTCGGGACCTCGGTAGAAGACAAGCAGGCTCTACAAAGTGTGGAGGAATCGATGACGTGTGATGAGGGGCGGTATACAATAGGAATGGTATGGAAACTACCGAAGATACCGCTACCCGATAATAGAGGGATGGTACTCACGAGACTCCGCAAGCTGAAACAAACACTACAACGGAGCCCCGAGAAGAACGAGTACATTCACAAAACCATTAAGAAGTACGTCGAGAAAGGATGGGCCGTGGAGTTACCGGTCGACGAACCGAACACGGACAGGACATACTACCTGCCACTCCACGTAGCTTTAGACCCAAAGAAAGGTAAACTTAGGATGGTAGTCGATGCATCGGCAAAGACCGACGGAAAGTGCTTAAACGATTACCTACTAGAGGGCCCAAACATATACAATTCGGGCATAGAAGTACTACTTAGATTTAGGAATGGGAAACACGCCTTCACGTGTGACATAGAAGGCATGTTCAACCAAGTCCGAGTAACAGAGGAAGATAGCGACAGTCAACGCTTCTTATGGTATAACGGCGAAGAAGAACCGCCTATAATACCGGCATATAAGATGGTAGTACAAAATATGGGGGCCAAGTCGTCCTCATTTACGACGACTATGGCAGTGAGAGACACGGTAAAGGGGAAGGAAGATAGATACAGCAGTAGGGCCGTCGATATGATCAGACGCGGTTTCTACGTAGACGACGGCATGGAGTCTGGAAATACGGTTGAGGAGATACTGGAAACAGGGCGCGAGGTTCGCGACATCCTGAAAGGATCCGGCTTCAACCTGACCAAATTCCAATCCAGTTCAGAAGAATTTATCAGGGAAATAGAAGACAAGAAACCAGAATCGACCATGGACAACCCTACAACAGCCAAAGGACAGGACATGGCGATTAAGAGAACGGAATCCCAGCAGAAGGCGTTGGGAATCGTGTGGGATAGAAAAACAGACGAACTGAAGTATCAGCTGAGCCAGGAGGGCGCAGACACCCATACGAAGAGGGGTTACGTATCGTATATAGCAAGGATATACGATCCCTTAGGCCTAGCATCCCCATTACTAGTCACGGGGAAACAGATACTCAAGAGAGTATATAAGTTGAAGGATGAGTGGGACGTAGAGGTACCAGAAGACATCAAGAAACAGTGGAGCAAATGGACAGGAGACTTGGAGAGGATGGGAACATACAACATGCCGCGAGTGTATTTCCCGGACGGGAACATGACGAATCTGGACCTACATATGTTCTCCGACGCGTCGTTAGAGGCATACGGAGCGGCACTCTATTTAGTACAACGAGAGGGGCCTCACAAGCCCAGACTAGCCTTTAGCAAAGCTAAGTCAACGCCGCCAGATTCAGCATCTGTTCCCAAGTTAGAATTGACAGCTGCGAGACTAGGAGTTAGAGCCACAGCCTACCTAGTGGATACAATTCCCAACATAGTGGAGACACACTACTGGACGGACTCCATGGTAGTGCTTGGTTGGCTACACAACGAAAAGACGAGATACCCGATATTCGTCGCGAATAGAGTGGACGAAATAAGGGCGAGCACAGAACTGGAAAGGTGGCACTACTGCCCAACAGATGAGAACCCAGCGGACTTGCTGTCGAGGGGCGTGGAACGCCACACTTTCCTGAAGAAGGAAGTATTGTGGCAACATGGGCCACAATTTCTGAGCGATAGAGAGGCCTGGCCGCCGATGAGGAAGGTGGACCCGGGCTCGGAACCAGTATCAGAAGGAGAAGAGGGAGATTCAGAGGGAGAAGAGATATACTCCCAGATGGTGAGGGAGATTAGGGACGTGCAACCAGGAAGGGAACTGTGCGACAACCCGACGGATAAACTCCTCAGCTACAGTTCCAGTTGGTATAAGACCAAGAAACTAGTGGCGTACTGGAGAGCCTTTGGGAATTTCCTTGCGGGAGTCGGCAAGGACAAGAAGACCAGGATAACCATAGATCTGGAAGGAGCGGCCAAGGCAGTGATCCGCTATGAACAACGCAAGAACTACGGCGACGAGGTGGAACGCGTCGGTAACCAACAGCACCTCCGACGGGATAGCGAGTTGATCACGCTGTCGCCACAACTCAACGAGGATGGGATTCTAGTAATGAATTCTAGGGTGGGATATAACAACAGTATAGTCGTGCCACCGAAACCCATCATCATTCCCACAGGATCGCCTATAGTCCACCAGATCATATGGGACTCCCACAAATCGATACTGCATGGGGGCACCAACCGAACCCTCACAGAGATAAGGAGGACCTATTGGGTCAAACAACTAAGGAAGAAGGTGAAAGCGGTAGTGGGGCAGTGCCAGACCTGCCGACGAGCGAAGAAGGAGCGAGCCGTACAGGAGATGGCGCCACTACCGGCGAGTAGGGTAAGACAGCACGACCCGCCATTTACGCATTGCGGTGTGGACATGTTCGGGCCGATAAAGATCAAGGTGATGCGACACACGGAGAAACGCTACGGTATTATCTTCGTATGCAACAATACGCGGGCGGTAGGGATAGAACTCGCCCAAGATGCAACCGCATCAGCATTCATTAACGCCTTAGAAAGGTTTAGGGACCGCAAAGGTGGGACGATCGCAGTGATATATAGCGACAACGGCACCAACTTTGTGGGCGCAGAGAGTGAGATGGCAGAGGCCTTAGACATCTTGGAGGGAGAAGAAGTCAGGGCGGCCATGAGAAGACGACAAGTGAAGTGGGAGAGAAGGACGCCGTATGCACCACATACACTAGGATGCGTCGAGAGACTGGTGGGCAGTTCAAAACGTCTAATGACGAAGCTGATGAACACCCACATGGTCACTGAAGACGTCTTACGGACAGTACTTGCGAAGTGCGAGGGGATCATTAATAGCAGACCGCTATATCCAGAGAATGATGACCCTGAGTCATTAGACGTGCTAACACCTAGCCATTTCCTGATGGAAAGGCCAGCGACCATCGATATGCGGGGTGTAGACCCAGATGATATACACTCCCGCCAAAGTTGGAAAGTAGCTAAAGCAATTAGCGCAGAATACTGGAGGAGGTGGGTAGAGGAATACCTACCCACACTCCATAAGCGGAGCAAGTGGAGGAAGCCGAACAGGGAGTTAAGAGAGGGAGATCTCGTAATCGTCACGGATGATACTATCATCAACAACCAGTGGCGGTTGGCGAGAGTTGTAGGCACCTACTCCGACGAGGACGGAAGAGTCCGATCGGTAGAAGTGCGGATAGGTGGAAAGATAGGTGCGAAGGACAGAAAAACCTACAGGAGAGCGGTAGGTAAATGCTGTCTTCTAGAAGGGGCACCTTAAAGCGGAGTTAGAGTGAAGTTTAGTCGTCCAAGTTTTGGACTGAGGGGGGTGGGATTGAGGGCGAGACGCCCTTCCCACACAAATAAAAATAAAAATAAAATAAAAATAATAGTACATAGTAGGTACGTAGTACCTAGAGTTAGTTACTTAGTTAGTAGGTACGTAGTACCTAGAGTTAGTTAGAGAGTTAGTAGGCAGAAATTAGCTAAGAGGTACGTAGTACCTAGTTAGTTAGTTAGTTAATAGGTACGTAGTACCTAGTTAGAGTTAGAGAGTTAGTAGGTACGTAGCACCTAGAGTTAGTTAGTTAGTAGGTACGTAGTACCTAGAGTTAGTTAGTTAGTAGGTACGTAGTACCTAGTTAGAGTTAGAGAGTTAGTAGGTACGTAGTACCTAGAGTTAGGGAGTTAGTAGGTACGTAGTACCTAGAGTTAGAGAGTTAGTAGGTACGTAGTACCTAGAGTTAGTTAGAGAGTTAGTAGGTACGTAGTACCTAGAGTTAGAGAGTTAGTAGTTACGTAGTACCTAGAGTTAGTTAGAGAGTTAGTAGGTACGTAGTACCTAGAGTTAGAGAGTTAGTAGGTACGTAGTACCTAGAGTTAGAGAGTTACTAGGTACGTGGTACCTAGAGTTAGTTAGAGAGTTAGTAGGTACGTAGTACCTAGAGTTAGAGAGTTAGTAGGTACGTAGTACCTAGAGTTAGTTAGAGAGTTAGTAGGTACGTAGTACCTAGAGTTAGTTAGAGAGTTAGTAGGTACGTAGTACCTAGAGTTAGTTAGAGAGTTAGTAGGTACGTAGTACCTAGAGTTAGTTAGAGAGTTAGTAGGTACGTAGTACCGCTAGTTAGAGTTAGAGTTAGAGGGTACGTAGTACCGCTGGTTAGAGTTAGAGTTAGAGGGTACGTAGTACCGATAGTTAGAGAGTTGGTAGGTACGTAGTACCTAGTTAGAGTTAGAGTTAGAGGGTACGTAGTACCATTAGTTAGAGAGAGAGAGTAAGAGGTAAAAGGGGTAAATAGGATATAGATATTAGTTAGCAGTAAGTAGAGTTAGTAGCGAGAGGGGGGCATATGAGTGCAGCTGGATAAATCGTGTGGCCACACGACGCATACTGCTGTACTGCATAGGCCCACTGAGTAGGCCAGAATATGGATCAGAGAGAGAATAGAATAAATCCATAGGCAGTAGTAAGTAGTAGGACAGTAGAATCAAAGCAAAATAAACAAATAAATAGAATAGGGCTAAAATCGGAAAATAGTGGTAACACAAAGAAAGTCGTTCTAGAACATAATAAAAGTAACGGACGGAAATTGTAAATTAGGCTGATTTACTAGCTCCGAAATTAATTAGATTAAATTAAGCTTGAAAGGCGCAGTTAAGTAGAAAAGTAGGCCATTATCGAACTGTACGAAACATCTTAATACATCACTCATCTGTATTGCGCCTTGGTAAGGCACCACCCTACAGGTGAGCGAGTGTAGTGTTCGGAATGGCGAGTAAGCTGATCAGGAAGAGAAAGGCGGAGTCAGGAGGAAAAGAAATATTGGTGGATTTCACCGAAAGACACCCGGAGGAGAAGACGAGAGGATACTACGAGAGGTTGGAAAGGGGTCACGCGGCACGAGCGCTGCAGGATCACTTCCGGGAGGCGCACGAACAGCGGTTGGTCGGGACCTACGGGACGCCGTCGCTGGACAACGCGATCTTCCAACACTTCCACTACGTGGTGAAAGGAGACGAAGCGAAGTTCGGGATTCCGAAGTACCCGAGGGAATCGCCGAGGAAGGACTGGAAAAGATTCATAGAGTCCGTCAACAGAGGAGGATATATGATCCTAGATGACGAGGGAACCGTGGAAGACGAAGCGGGTTCAAGGCGAGGAACGGCAGGGTCGGCCAGGACCATACTCCTACATTTGGCCGCGCCGAATGGGGACATCTTCTTATTCGATCTAGGGACGTATGGGAAGAAGGACGGGCCGAAATTAGACCGACTGCCGAAAGCGGTACAAGTCTTAGTAAGAGAGAAGTCGACGACGAAAGTGGGATCGGCGATTCGCGAGGATGCGGAGAGGATCATCGGTCCGGACGCCACCAACCTCCTGGACATGCAGAAAGTCTTTATGGCTATGACGGCACCGGATGGATTGGGGGTGGTCGAGAACACAGGCCAATGCGGGGCGGTGGCGATGGGCCAATTATTGGGGCTCGTATGCCACAAACCGATGGATTGGGGGAAGTTTAGGGAAGAATACGGAGCAGAACTAGCGAACTCGCTGAAGTGGGGAGCGAGACCGGGAAAGCAGGAGGTATATCAGTTTCGCAGAGGAGCGATAAAGGTATATCAGAAGCGATATATCCTGCAGGAGGACTGGATGATGATAAGTTTACTTAACTTATTCATGACCGTAGTTATCGAGAGGGAACCAGGGGCATTTCTGTTATCGGGATCACCCCTAAGCTACAGGAGAGCCTTTAAGACGGCCTTTGACGGTCTGGTAGACCACCCGGGGCTGAAGGGCGAGTCGGTGTACTACAACAGCCGACATCTGGTAGATGGGGAGACGGATACACCGTATCAGAGATGGGAGCAGCTAGAGATGGATAGACGGGAAGCAAAGCGACTGGAAGAAGTCGCTAGACGGGAGAGGATAGAAGCAGAGGAGAGGGAAGAGGAGGCCAGGGCACAGAGTTACGGCTTCGAGGAACAGGCGGGCCTAGACGAACTTCATTGGACTTCGTCGGGGAGTTCGGGGGAGTCTCTAGGGCGAGAATTGGGATGGACGGTGGGATCGCCGAAACAGTCGACGTCGGGGTTGCACGCGATGCCCATACCAGCGGGCGCCGAGGGCGACCAACCGCCAAGGAAGTTAAGGGAGCTAGAGGGATGGAGAGCTACGGGCGAGAGCCAAGGCGGGAAGGGACATAGTGGATCCATCGGGATACCGGGATTGGAGACACTACCAGAAGAGGAGGACGACGACGACGAGTTCGGAGAGATGCCGCCCATCGAAAGGATAGGCCACTCGGACACGGACTGGGTTGGCGGAAGGGTGGTGACGGCCAGTGGGGCGAGGGCCTTCTGGAACAGATCCGGCAAGCGGACCTGGGTGCACGAGGGGCCGGCGATGGATTTCGCGGGGAGCACCATCAGGTTGGGCGAGCAACCGGGGACGGCACCACGGATAGTATTCGGGGAGACGATGCCCGAGAGGGGCGGAGAGATCGACGTAAACAGGGAGAGCAACGTGGAGAAGTTTGCCTACCAGCGACTCCATAGACCGCGGAGATCGCTTGGGACGAAGGACGAGGTGGGACGCGAGACATTGGTACTCGGCTGCGACTACTGTGGGAGGCAGACCCATCAGGAAAGCAGCTGCCTATACCGGTTCCAACGGGGAACCTTTTGTCTCTATTGTAGAGAACCAAGTCACAGGATGGGGGCGTGTCCACGGTTGCATAACCGATGTCCAAAGTGCCACTTTCGGGGACACTACGGGCGCGAGTGCGACTGGATGAGCGACGAGGAGAAGTTCACGAGGTTCGAGGAGTGGGCCGACGTCGGGGCCATGACGCGCCAGCGCATGAAGGCCCAAGAGTTCAAGTGGGGTTTCTTCCTCATAAACCAGGAGACCCACATGGAAATCATAAAGCGAAGGTTACCGTTTACCTATCAAGAGGTAGCTACGGCGGCATCGTTCGCCGGAGTTATGAACACGCAACGGTACCTGGACAGGTGGACACCAGAGAACCGGAGGGAGTTTAGGGATTTCTTGGCGGAACACGTACCAAAGGCAATGAAGATGATCCTATGGGACGCCACACGAGGGAAACAACCAGGCCATTCTGAGGGGCCACCGGCGAAGCGGTATCGGGCTTTAATAACACCAGCGCCCAAGGAGCCGACGACCGGGATCAGCAAGGAAGTGGCGGCAAAGGTCCGGAAGCAGAAAGCGGATGATGCCAGAGGAGCGGTGATAACCAAGAAACGGGCCAGGGAGGAGGACGTGAGGAGGTACAGATAAGTTCCCGGAGGCGAGGGAATGAGGCTGAGACTGGGACGTGGTGCGCCTGGAAGGCGCCGCATGTAACGTACGAACTATTAAGTATAAATTTAATTAATGCAAATAACCATATAAGTGCAATTCGTATGTACATACGTAGTAATTAGCAGTAAAATACACGATCGGAGTAAGTACTATAGTCATACAACCTTTCTCAACTAGCTAGTGGGACTGGGGGATAACTGACTATGGCACTATGGACGAGACGCCAGACAATTTCACACTTCTTGAGTGCGACGGCACGAGAGGGGGGGGAGATTCGTCAGAAGGAAAGAGACAGTCGATGTGAGGTTGAGGGACGGAATAATAGTGCGGAGTGCGGAGAGAGTGCCGATGCAATTCCAGTGTGGGGGGGGGGAATAAGAGGCTGAGTAAGGGACGAGGAGGTCCGAATGTGAGAGAGTTAGGGTGAGAGTGAAGGTGAGATAGGGCGAAAGTGTTGGGGAAACAAAAGTCGTGTGAAGAGGTGAGCGCGATCGGCCCGACATGAGACGCCAGGCACACAGGGTAGCGTTATCATACCCATAGGGGGCGGCCTGGAAAGCCGGCTCCAAGAGAAAAGAATTCCACCCCACACCCGATACTAGATCGGGATCCAGCGGGATTGTAGCGCACTTTTTTTGGTTGATGCTATCTTCTTACCGGGAAGATAGCATGGGGGGGAGTGTTAGCTTATTCAATCCCGCCAACACCCCATAAAGTTATTAGCCGATAAGCAATATTGGGAGCCACGAGATTGGGCAATTAACCAACTCGTGCCTTCCCAATAAGAGTGGGAAGGAAGCACACAACAGAGGGTCAGGGGCCAAACCCCTAACCCAGAGAGAACAGGTGGAGTGAACGGGAATACTCCACGGGGCGCCAACAAGGGTATTAACCAATCAGAGGGGGGAACGGCATCGATTGAGTAGCAGTAAGGCCACCGTGCAATATAACCAATAACCTATTAATCAGTGATGCAGTTATCTCAGTGCAGCAGTGCTAGCGTAGGGTACAGCCAATTAGTTTAGTTAGGGGATCACGGGACTTTAGTTACCGTATCCCGCCTTGTACACATTATCTATATCTATATCCTATGCCCTATTATTATTATACACCGAACTTCAGAACTCAGTCACTTTATTTCACCCTTATACACGGCGGGGACGCGTGGACTAAATTACCACATCGGATAAATCGGGATCCCTCCTGGAGCCCGTCACAACAATTAGTAAAAGACTTGTGTCAACGATTCCCACAAGTAACTCCTATGTTTGCACCAATTATGACTAAGAAACCTGTTTCGATTGCGGGTAGTAGTGATATTTCTCCTATCCATGGTGTGACGGAACACAGGTTTGTTATTCCGGACAAGTTTACACCGCCAAGAGCAACGTCGTCGCCTATTTTGAAAGTCAAGGTAAGTAACCCACCGATTACAGATCGTAGTAGTTTATTGACCGGACCTGCACTACTGACGACTAAACAGGTGAGTCCACCGTCGACACCTAAACCCGTTACACACTACGCTTACCCAATGACGTTTCGACCTACAAGGCCAGTTGATTCAAATGCTGTCATTCGCCCACCGGTTCAGTTTACATCGCAATCTACGACTTCGAGGAAGACTTGTGAGCCTACCGAACAACGGAGACCAGTGGATACGCGACCGTTCAACCAATTTACATCGCAATCTACGACTTCGAGGAAGACTTGTGAGCCTACCGAACAACGGAGATCAGTGGACGATGTTCCGAAACGAAACGTTAGAATTCGGACGACGCAACGGACGCGAACACGTCGACCACCATATCCAGATGATAGTAGTACTTCGAGCGAATCGGATTACCCGAAACGCGAGGTATTTAGAACAGGGGCGGCCGATGAATATAAACGCGAGCGTTCAGACAACTCCTTTGTAGACAATCCTCCACAGAATACACCAACACAGAAGGCGTTACAACCAACGGACGCAATCAGTACACAACAGTTCGCCGACATCCTGCGACCAGTTGTTAACAAGTTGGCTCAGATTGAGGAACGTCTGGAGGAAGTTCAAACCGATAGTTCGAGGAACACTGAATTCGAACACAATAGACACCCGAAGGAACCACAAAGACCGGTACCTTCAAAACACACATCGTATCAGGGAAAAGCGCCAAGAAGGGATATCAACCAGATTACCAACCAAGGACGCGAAACTCTGAACGTTGCCGAGGAGATAGCGAAATTCGCAGCCAGACAGGGATTGCCGGTACAACAACCACCGAAGTTTTCCGGTAGTTCAAAACACTGGCACACTTTCGTAGACTATATCGAATCTCAGATCGCCGTGTGCGCCTTTACATCACGGGAGAAGTTTAATTACCTGCTTCAAACGTTGTCAGGAGAACCTAAACATTTGGCGGAGACCTTCGTTGGTGTACCGGACGCTTTCGAACTAGCGTACGATCGTTTAACTTCGATCTACGGAGGTACAGTCAGCATGGCCAGGTCAGTGATAGAGGAACTCTGTAAGGGAGGGGCTATTACTAAACCCGTAGACTTATTGAAACTGGCTGACGAGATAAAGAACGCTATCACTACTTTGAGATCCATTGGACAACTTGACTACGGGAATACCCCTACAGTCCTATTAAAGATCATAGGACGACTCCACCATCGACTTCGTCGGGAGTGGAGGAAGATTGAATACCAGCGGGAAGAGCGGGGTGGATTCTTAAAACTGGAGGATGTGTACCTTTTGATATCCAGGGAAGCAGTGGTAGAAACTCGATCCAACTACACTGACCAGCACATCGTGGCAGAAGGAATCACCTTGCCATCCTCAAACCGACAAAAACCCCAGACAACATCCACCAAGACGGCCACTTACGCCACACCGACGGAAACCCGACAATTCTCGGACGGTAGTAGGGTATCTGCGCCCATTGGGACAAAACAGACTAGACAGCAACTCGGTACCGACTTCAGCGGCTGCCAATACTGCGAGCATTTGGGCAAGCGGTATATCGGTCACAAGTTGAGAGGTTGTCGACAGTTTCGCGAGTTAAACTCGGAAGAACGACGGCTGCAGATACGGCCATTGGACTCTTGTTGGCGGTGTACGCGACACGGACACGTCCGTAAAGATTGCCCAAATACCGACACTTGTCCATCCTGTGGACGCAACCACGACGGTCTGCTCCACACAGACAGCCACACGCCGACAAAACGCTTCGCCAGGGAACACCCGGAAGCAGCAGCGAGATGTGATGCGGCCTACAAAAATCGAGAATCGAAAACGACTCCAACCTTTGTGACACATATAAAGGATTGCTTCTCAGAACAATCCGGATCGTCGGACGAAGAGTCAGAAGACGACGACGTATATTCTGATGGAGACGAACAACCATCGATCGCGCTTCTGACGACTGACCAACTAAAGGGATTCAGTGTAATTCCGATTAAGATTACTGGCACAAAGGGGAGCAAGAGAATCTACGCTATCCTGGATTCAGCCTCATCTCACAGCTACGTGGATGAGCAGATAGCTGATGTAGTGACGGATCTCAGACAAGGTAAGCGCGTCAGTTACACCGTGAGTAGTATGCACGGACAACGTGCAATACCAGTGACACGAGTTAAGTTAAACTTAGACACTCTTCTTCCAAAATCGCAACACAGCGAAAAGGAGAGGTCTTTGTTACCCTTCAAGGATTTGACTTTTGCGGCCACAAAAGACTTTAGTAACCTACTAGGTCCTGTCCCAGAACAATCCTTGGAGGACCGTAAGTATTTCAGACACCTTGGTGTACCTGAATGTCCTGTCAATTATAGATCGGTAGCCATGCTGATCGGGACAGACCAATTCAACCTACATCAAGTGTGGGAAACCAGACCATCGGCAGTCGTAGCGGGAAACGCATACGCCTGTAGAACGCCGATAGGGTGGTATACTCGAGCGCCTGTGCGCACACTGGACATAAGTGACGAGGAAGACGATGTACAAAGTACATGTAGTTTATTAACTACAAATTCAATTCATTCCTTTTCACACGACGTGGACCATACTACCTTACATACAAAACATGACAGACGTGTAACTAGTATGATAAGTCACAAGGAGCAGCTAATTCACCAGGTGAGTTTAGAACTTGGGGAGAAGACGAGTCAGCTAGAGATTCCATCGACGACAGATGATAACGCCGGAAGGCTTGCGAGTCTACCTACCCCAACAACCTCAACAATGCCCGTCGATATCGATGATGACGCGTTGAGAAATCATCAAGTGGAACAAGCTGCATTGGACAAAGAATTAACGGAGAAGACTATCAGGTGGTTAGAACAAGATACAGCTGAACCTGGTAGCTACGAACCATGTATGTCGGAACAGGAGAAACAATCTTTGAGGATCATGGAAGATACTATCCGCCAGACGAAAGACGGACATTATGAGGTGGGGATGTTATGGCGTAGCCAAAGTCCTAAACTTATAAATAACTACCCACTAGCTTTAAGACGTCTACACTCAATACGACAACGTCTATTAAAGGACGAGAAAGCCCATCTGCAGTACAACACTCAGATGGAGACGTATTTGACTAAGGGATACGCTATCCGAATGACTAACCCAGAGATAGTGACTAACCAGACATACTACCTGCCACATCACTATGTGAGACACCCCGACAAACCAGACAAAGTACGTGTAGTCAATGACTGTGCGGCTCTGTTTGAGGGAATGTCCCTCAATAGCGAGTTGATGGATGGACCAAACATGAATAATTATCTTATGGGGGTGATTATGCGCTTCCGTCAGCGTCAAGTAGCTTTTACTTGTGACGTTGAAGCTATGTTTCACCAAGTGAGAGCGTTAGAGCAAGACAGAGACAGTTTGAGGTTCCTCTGGTATCCGGAAGGAGACTTAAGTCTACCACCGGCGACTTACCAAATGCAAGTTCGCGTTTTCGGTGCCAGAGACAGCCCAAACTGTACGATGTACGCCCTAAAACAAGCCGCTAGGGATCAGAAACATTTATATGACCCAGAGATAATTAGGATTGTGGAGCGTGACTTTTACGTCGACGACGGTTTACAGAGTTGCGACACAGTAGAACGTGCTACAACAGTAGCACATCAATTACGGGACTGCTTAGCGGGCGGAGGTTTTAACCTCACCAAATTCGCCTCAAACAGTGCCGAATTAGTAGACTCATTCGGAACGACTGAGCGTGGAGGTGGTGACATAGACCTAGAGTTCGAACCACTACCGACGACCAAGGTGTTGGGGCTCTTTTGGGACCCAAACACGGACAACTTTCGAGTGAAGGTGAGACTGGACAGTCAAGAAAACACACTGACAAAGAGATCATGCTTGTCAAAATTGAGCCGATTGTTCGATCCATTAGGATTCATCAGTCCAATAATACTGCAAGCCCGCATTTATATGCGCAGTATTTGGAAGGATGGACTGACATGGGACGAGCCGATCTCATCAGACCAAGTGGACTTATGGAAGACCTGGGAGGCGGAATTATCTTCGCTAGAGGATTATTCCATACCCAGAGTCTACTTTCCATTACAAACAACATTTCCTGACAACTTGGAATTACACTGTTTTTCTGACGCCAGTGACAACGGTTTTGGTGTGGCTGCGTACTTGCGCAGACAAGTAGACTCAGAAGAATTCGATGTTTCGCTCATTACTTCTAAGGCAAAAACAATGCCTACTAAGTATATGACGACACCACGAGCTGAGCTACAAGCTGCAACCCTGTCAACCACCATCGTGAACCTTATACAGACAGAACTACAGTCAAGTTTACAGATATTTTATTGGACTGACGCGACGTTGGTTTTATTTTACATAAACAACGACACACTTGAATTCAAGACATTCGTAGCTAACCGTCGCGCGGAAATTCTAGACCGTTCAATAAAGGAAGATTGGCGACATTGTCCCGGACCACAAAACCCAGCCGATATTGCGTCGCGAGGAATGATGCCTGAGGAATTCTGTAAACCGGAGAACAAAGAATTTTGGCAACATGGACCCCAATTCTTGCAGAAATCGACACAAGATTGGCCACCACTATATGACAACAAGTCTAACACTATCCCTAAAGACGCGGAAATCAAAAAACCAAAGAAAGGGAAAGCAAAGAAAAAGACGGCGGCTAAACTCAAGAAGAAACCGAAGGCGAAATGGAAAGATATAACTTCAAAGGTCAAGAACGGAAGACTTGCGAGCCTTTCTACACCAGACATATCGCCAGACGGTCAACCAGACACGTTACTAGACAGTCAACCAGACACGTTACTAGACGGTCAACCAGACGTTCTACCAGACATTAGTAACGCATTGACAAACAGTAAAGCCGCAGTTTCTCTATTGGAGCGGCCTTCTATTGACAAACAACCAGATACGTTACCAGACGTATCGCCAGACACGTTACTAGACGGTCAACCAGACGTTTTGCCAGACACGTCACTAGATATTTCGCCGGATGTTCCGCGAAACATTTTACCAGACATGTCACAAAATGTTCTACCAGACACTAGTAACATATTGACAAACAGTAAAGCCGCAGTTTCCCTATTGGAGCGGCCTTGTATTGACAAACTACCAAATTTGACACACTTGAGCAACCACAAGCACGGTGAAACCTCATGTATTACAGATGTGGGTAGTACCTACGCTAATGTAAATACAGGTGTTACTTTGCGCTCAAGAGACATACCGAACTTGCAACCTATGGTGAAACCTGGGATTAATATCGGCAGAAAATTAAGTTTACCGAAACCCAGTGACCCCATAGAGTTCAAACCACCATTAACGATCGACTTACAAAGTACTGACAACCAAGGTAGGAAGACGAAGAAGGACAAATTACTTGTAGACCCGGACGGATCAACAGTCAACAAGGGAATACTTACCGGCGGACCCGTGGGCCCTTCTAGTAAATCAAAACCTTCCAAAATCTCCATTGACTTACCTGATGACGTCACAAATACTCACGTCGACCGTATTGTAAACTTAACAGACTCTTGGACAAACGCTTGCCGAAAATTAGCGTGGATTGTACGTTTTGTACAATACGTTAAAGGCAAACGCGACTTTACACGTCGACTTACATTGGCTGAGATTGACAGGTGTGAAATTAAATTAATTCGCCATTACCAACTGCGATATTTCGCGCGCGAATTCACATCTATAAATCAAGGTCAACCAATCAAGTCGTCACCAATACTGAGTTGGAGTCCGATTATTTATAATGGCTTAATTTGTCATAAATCTCGGCTTCAAAACATTGACTTTAACACAAACTTTAGATACCCAATAATAATACCGCAACATCACGAACTACAACGTGCAATGATACTGGACGCACATTTACATCTGAAACACGCTGGAAGACACCACTGTCTTTCCTACTTACGTACAAGATTTGTATTAATTAGACCCAGTAAAGCATTAAGTTCAGTGACACGTACGTGTATTATTTGTAAAAAGGTACATTCTAGAATAGGTACCCAAGAAATGAGTGAACTTCCACAAGCACGACTTCAAGCATTCAGACCACCTTTTACAGAGACTGGAATTGATTGCTTTGGTCCCATACATACGAAACGTGGACGTATACTAGTAAAACGCTGGGGACTGATTTTCACATGTATGTCCAGTAGGGCAGTTCATATTGAACGAGTGATGGATCTTTCTACCAACGCGTTTATACTAGCATTGCGGCGATTTATCGCTAGACGCGGACTAGTGAAATGCTTGTACTCAGACCAAGGGACAAACTTTGTTGGTGCTCGAAATGAGATTGCTAGAGCCTTTAAGAAATTAGATCATGATCAAATCTCAAACGAACTACGTCCTTACAAGATTGTTTGGAAGTTTAATCCTCCAGATAGTCCATGGAGAGGCGGAGTCTGGGAGAGATTGATTAGATCTATAAAGACAGCCATGGCAAAGGTCATTCCAGTAAACCACATATTGACAGACGACCAACTGACAACATTGTTTGTTGAAATCGAGGCAATACTAAATACTAGACCAATAGTATTAGTACCCGATGACAAACAATCCCAGTTTGCATTAACACCGGCACACCTGCTTATGCAGGCACCGACGACTTTGACGCCTATTTCTATTCCAATAGAAGGCGATAGCTACGGTAGAAAAGCGTGGAAAATCACGCAACTACTGGCTAACAAATTCTGGGAAATATGGCAAAACCATTATTTGCCCTCTATTTCTGCCAGAACAAACTGGTACAATAACACCCGCGCATTAAAGCCGGGAGATCACGTGCTGTTAGCGGAAGTGAATCTAAAAAGACGCTTCTGGATAACAGGTGTAATTTTAGCCACACATCCATCTATGGATGGAGTGACAAGAACTGTGACGGTACGGACAATTGACGGTCGTACAGTAGACAGACCGACTCAACGTCTCGTACTTCTTGAAGAGACTCGTAACGATTCTGGAGACTACAAATCTCCACCTAATATTAGTAAATAATTAGGAGTTTACAAATAGATTTCCACGTACCTGTACACCGTAGTAAGGACAGCGGTAGAATTCCATTGTCTTTATATGTGAACATTGAGGGTGGTACCCTTATGTGTCACATAGGAGCGGGATTTGTAGGTATAAGAAATGGAATTCTACTTGGAACTCACAATATTGAGACATTTTCGAAATTTTAGACAATCCATTTGGATTTGAAAAATTTTTAAAATTTTCTCCAGTGAATAGATTTCAGGGTACAGTCGGGTGGAACTTAAAATTAGAGAAACAAGAGAGGAAGACTTGCGAGCCTTTCTTAAAATTTTAATTAAATTTTACACGGTCTTGTTTCAATAAGTTACGTCAAAATAGACTCCCCTATATTTATTACTAATTCTTGATTGCTTATTTTCTGATAATAGTTTGGGATCAAAAAGTGAGTATTTTAGACTCACAGCCAGTTTAGCCCAAATTCGTTTTTATTTCGGCAAAAAATTTTAGATAAGAAGCAGCGTGTCATTAAAGAAACCCTAGATCTTAGGCTATGGGTAGGAGGTTAGAGCGTTGTCGAGCCCAAAGGGCAGACGAAACTCTCACGTCTCCTCACAACTAACTACAAACTCTGTTGTATTCCCTCTAGTAGTAATGATTATGTAACTACACCCCTAATTATGGAGAAAGGGATACAAGGAGAGCCGAGATGGGGATATGATATCCAAGAGGAGGCAGCAGCGCCATTCGAAAGATTTGGAGCCAAGGACTACACTATATTTGGTATAAAGGAATTATCGGAAAGTACAGCGAAACTCGCGAGAACTAAATATGACTCGAATGTATTAAAGAGAAGACAAAATGCATTAAACGAAAGAATCGAAAGTTTGCGCAAAACCTTCAACGAACTTTACCCGTACGACGCTTTGTGTGATACGGGAGACATTAGCGAAGACCCCGATACTGAAATTAGTCGTTTGTATCATACCATGCAATACCTAAAGGCGCACGAACCTATGCCCGCGGTAAGAGACGAATTCGATGGAATGCACCTTTACAGACGAACTCGAGGGGACGATAGAGAAACCAAGGAAGCATTTTCAGTTTATAAACTTTATTATCAATGCGGTTCTTGTATGCGCGAACAACGAAATGCGATTCCAATGCGTTTGAATAAGGAAAATCCCGAACCGATATTGGCGAGGTGTTCGAACCATCAACAACTACGCTACCAGGAAGGAGGGTATCCTTTATCGAACCCATATCATTCATTTGCTATGACCGGACCAAAGGCGGGAGAAATTGTCGTTTACCCACCTAAGGTTGTTGAACCCGATGTATTTGAACTTATGCTGGACGAGGCAAATCAGTCAACCCGCGAAAAGAAAGAAGCTCTTAGCCTATACAGAGCCTACAAGGCTTTCGAGAAAGGTGAGATGGAAGAATGGGGCGGAAGACTCGCGAGCCTACCTTACCATTGGACGTCACACGATCAAACTCCAGCTAAGGAGATGACACCGGAAGTTTTCGAGAGCATAAACTTTGCTCAAAACGTTATTCAGAGACTACAGATTGCATCCCCGGAGAGGACAAGAGAAATGCAACCATATAGTACTTCAACTACGAAACCATTGAGTACGACACTCAATTTTCCTATTAGTATACCAGTCCGACAGGATACGACGAACGAAATACCCATCGTGGATCATCCAGAAATCATTTCAAACTTGGAGTTTCTTCCTGCAGTTGTTTTCAGCGATATGAGTAAGATATATGATTTACGTAGACATATTACTCAAAAGGTCGTGTACAACGTTCCACCTCATATTCAAGACTTTAAGGAACTGGATAGAGCTGGTGCCGATATAGCTCCGAGTAATTTGAAAGGATATTTAACCAAGACGATTCGTTTATGGATTGGAACCGGAACCTTCGAGTCGGATACAGATATTGCTGCAGATTGGCGAGGTAAGGTTATTCGTTTCGAAGATGATAAGGACAATGAGAAGATTTGGCAACCTTCGGAAGAATTGTTGGATGAATGGAATAGAACGTTTAGATCGTTTCAGGAAAATGGTTACATGTTTTACGATAACGAGGGCGGCAGTCATCAGCAGAGTTTGACTTCTAAGACTATACAAATTAGAGCGGCGGACGGAGTCCTGCACGTTTTCAGTAGACAGAGGAGCGACAAACGAATGCCGATACCTCCAGCGACTACAAAGCGACACCATCTTATCACTGACATAGTAAAGAAGATGGACCAAGCTTGTAATATCGACGCTAGAATGCTACCGAAGATGGTAAGAAACATGATTTTAGATAAAACTGTTGTAAAGATTGGATCAGGAGTAAGGGAGGACTTAATTAGCGACTTCGCCGGCATGACGGACAGCGATGACCGACTACCGACACCTTACGTCGACACTCGACCTCTTATTTTGTGGTCTATGATTTTGTGGTCTGTGATATTTTCGTGAGTATAATACTCAGAAGACTGGAACTGGATACATTTCCTACCTGTTATTCAATTGGGATTATAAGGAAAGTAAGAGAAACAAGTATATTGAGACTTATGGAGAAGGTGATACTCCAGATATGAGTGAGTTTGAATCACAGCTTAAATGGAGAGGATGCGTGTATTGGGCTATTACGTCACCTCCAAGAGCGGTCCTACAATATTATTTAGCAATAGAGTCGTCAGTGAATGTTTGCCTAATCGCCGACATTGTGTCTCGGACTCTCAAAAGACATCCACTTTGTCTCGGAGAAGATCATACGTTCTACATGGAAGGGAGAATTCATACCGACGTGTTTAGACGATTCCTTGAACCCTTCTACAACTCCGACGCTCAGTGTAATGCCTTTACTCGAGCAGGATTTAGTATATTTCGAGACGTGTATCTTCGCTGTGCGGGATCTCTTATCGAAAGACCATCTATGTTTACATTGTTACCCTATGAAGGAGAACGTATCGTGGAGATTACGGATGAATCACGGCAGACGCGCGCGCCTATCGGTCACCTTGGTGATGATTTCGAAGTAACTACTACGATCGCTGACGATCCTTTAGAGGAACTTCTTGAGATAGAAAGGAACCTCCCGAAGAAATCTCAGACGGAGATTCGACAACTTGAAGCAACAGATGCTATAGTTTGTATACAACCTTCAGAAACCTACCAACCCATAGATCCAGATGATTACGATTATAGTGTGGGAGGAAGCGCTCGACCGATTGGAGATCTTATATACGAACGAGTGTGGTACCCTGCCAATACGATGTGTAGTAAATGTGGCGTCGCTGGACATCATATGACCAAGTGCAGTGGAAAGCACATTACTACGACTCAGCTAATCTGTGGATGGTGTGGAGATCAAGGGTCTCATACCTTTTATACTTGCTGGAGATTTATGGCTCAATGTACTTATTGCAATATAAAAGGGCATCGAGCATCTGAATGCCAACTAAGAGACATACCTTATGAACACGAATCTGTAAAACTCGTGAGAAAATTATTCGATGAGTGGGAAGATTTAGCCGACGAACATGTATCGGCGCAAAGAAGACGGTTTCCGATGAGGGCGCCCAAACGGGTAAATCCCCAAACGATGATGTCGGAAGGATATATCTCCGCTATGCCCCAATATGACGAACTTATCGAGGTAGTCGATATTTTGCCCCACGACAGTGGATTCCGAGTAGTGCGCGAGTATCTACTACAGATTCACCCGGATAACAAAAACACGTGGAATTTTCAGAAAGTCGTTAATCGCATTACGTATGGTGAATTCGATCGTTTCCGAACTGAAAAGCGGAATAAAGGAGCTTGGTTAACCGTCGCATGGGCGTACCGAGCCGCGTTTTACCATAAACGTATACGAGCGAGCATATTCGAGGAAGAGGAGGTCCTAGAGGCGACGAATATACCAGCCACTCCGGTTGCGCCGTCTGCACGTCACCCTCGGGAGGACGGACAGGGTAGGATCATACGGGTCCAGAAAGTGGGCCAACAATTAAAGAAAATTATTAATATAGAAGATTTTGGAAAGTTTATACATTAAATCACTAGGCCCACGGGCAATCAATAAAAGGCTATCAGTAGATGTTGACCATTTAAGCGTAGCGGTACTTGAAGGCGGAGGATTCCTAAACAAAATTAAAAAATATAGAAATAAACATGGGGGGGGGGGAGTCATACAATATTGCATACATGTAGGTTGTGCTTTATATAGTTTATTTACCGTACACTATGTGTTACTGCATTACGTATGTTGGTACCGGTACTGTTGTAGGCCTATTATTATATTATCATACAATCACATCTCAATTTTATAGGTATTTACAGAGTTATATCATATAGTAGTATTACTGTTTTAGGATTATTGACAATGTTGGCCCTTAGCCATTGAAATATATTTTGTTACTTTTATAATTATATGCAATCAATATTTTAATATAATATAATAATCAACGAAACGAACAAATATAGAAGAACGCAAGGGAGCTGAGCCGACTATTCGAATTACTCGGGATACGGTATCGCTTCCTAGAGAACCAACAGGAGGATCGGGACACACACCAGCTGATCAGAAGGGGGCGCAAGCTACTCTTGGGTCTGCGTCGTCCGCTTCTCGCGCGTTCCCAGACGTTCTACCAACTGTAGTGACAACTGATCGGTCACGAGGAATCGGTCGAGGTTTTGGGATGCCAAATAGACGAATTTGCGAGGAAATAGTCGCACCGTCTCTCAACGTCCAAACGAAACCAGTGACTCGCCCCACAAGTCCCATATTGCGAGCAAAGTCACCTGTGCGCAGTTTTCGTCTCTGCCTCTGTACCTAGCTAGCGTCCCTTTGCCCAACCATATAAATCACACCGCGGCAAAGTATACGAGCCTCTTAGTCCGTCAGTGAGTCAGCCTGATTTTAGGATTCGCTGCGCGGGATTTTGTTTTATCGAAGTTTGTCTGCTCGTAAACTGTTTTCTGCCTCACCGGTAATAAGAGATCGATACTGCAATATATTCGCTTACTTAGAGTTTACTGTTTTGGTGAGAAGGTCGGATTTATGATTTGATTCACAAACTTTACAGTAGGATATTGCAGGTATTGTTACCGTCTCTTCGCATTAGTAGGAATACGGTATCTCTTCTAATAATTACGGTGTCGATACTAAAAATATAAGTACACAAATTGATTGATTTAAAAATCAAATTAATGTTTGTTTTTTCGAATATATGCTTTTTCACTTTATTAAAATTATATTTTCTACCGAGAATTGTTATTCGTCCATTTGTAAACATTAATATGGTTGCACCAAATACCTTATATATAAACTGATTAGGTTTGAGTACAATTTTACCTGTCAATTGATTTTTTAATTCTTTTAAATTAAGTCCATAAATGATCTGCTTACAACTTATATTTTTATTTACTATTTGATAATTCATCATCAACATCATCGCCTTTTGGTTCTTCATAAATTGGTATATTTGATATTTTTATAGGTTTTTTGAGGTTTGTTTTATAGTGCCCCCAAGGAAGTGATTGATTTTTATTAACCCAATAAAGTTTATCATCAAAGCTACTGTGTTACGGTATATGGCGCTGTATCCACATATATTAGTCATTATGCAGTATGCAATATTAGTTCGTTATGCAGTATGCAATATTAGTCCGTTATACTGTATGTAATATTAGTCCGTTGTGCAGCATAACATTTTAGATAAGGCATAATAACGCAGTGGTATTTAGATAGGGAAATCGAAACACCCATATATTTGAATCCATCCATTTTGTATAGTATGTAGCCCTACCTACGTAATTTTGTATTAGGATATATGTAGATAGTTCCAGGGTAGCGAGTTTATTTGGACCCTGGATTTTGTGCTTGCTGATATTAGCATCGATAGGGCTAGCATAGGGACGCTGTCCTGGCCATTCAGCAGCCAGAGACGTGAACCATTACCATATATGGTAATAATTTGAGGTTTGGGCAAGCAATAGGGCTACAATCCGGCCTCCTTATTGGACTAACTGTTTCCAGGTTGGTCTAATGCTAGCGCGGACTGGAGAGCCAATAGGAGAGCGATTGAGTCACCCTATTGCATCACCCCATCCGGATCACCTATAAATTGGCGGTGTGCCGGTAGAGCCTCACATGACACCTCACATGATCTGCTATCACCTTTGTACTTGTTGAGCTGTCTCTATTCAATTTTGACGGATATTTTAGCGTATTTTCTGCAATTTGCTAATTTTGATTAATTTCTTGGAATGATTTGCTAGTGCGATTACTCTCGATTGTGTTTCTCAATTAATTCCTTCGATTACTGCTAATTACAACTGAACTATGATTTCTACTTTTGATTAATGGTTCTATGTGATTCCTTTCTGCGCAATAATCCTAAGGGATTTCTGAGACTGTCAGACTTTGTGATTTGCATGCGCCGCTACGGTAGCTATTAGCATAATGGAGGGCTAAGGTGCCAGTGGGCGGTGGGCACATCGGGGGGTTGAGCGACTAGGAGAGAGCGGAGGATTCAAAGCGGGCAACGCTGGCGGGGGTCACCGTTGCGGGCGGGCACTTGCACTGTAACACGCAGACCATTCGCCGATACAGTATCTAGGGGGCTGATGATCCAGGTTTTGTCTCTATTTAGTATTAGGGGGGCAGGAATTGGGTTAGTTAGGAATCCTAGATGTATCCGGGAGAGGCCTGCGCGTACTACAACGTTGAGTGTAGAGTACGAGTAGTGAATCGCATAATTGTGGGCTATACAGTAGTTAACTGCATAATTGCGAACTGTGATTTCTGACGCTGATTGGTGTGTTATTGAAGTGTGCCTATGATTATGAATGTTTAGGTAGGCGCCCTTTTCTTTTGATTGATTTCTATTTCTTAGTTACAATAATTAGTTACTGATTAGGTCAAAGTAATACGGCAATTTAGGCTATTACTAGCGAAACCTGTTGCGTAATAAATTAGAATTACGTATTCTGGAACTCTTAGTAATTAGTACGCTGTTAAATATTTGTGACTGTAATTGATTAGTAAAAATTAAGAATTAGTACGCAGCATAGCGGAGAGTAGCTAAGGTAATAATTAGAGTACTGTAAACTATTCACGCTGAGCGGTTATTTGCACTAGCGGGCAATCAGCTAGATCGCACTATTCGGTACGCACGATACGCTAGTAATTTGCTGGCCTAAAGCCAGCCGCAGGCAAGTTTAGACCCAGAGTGGTACTATCCACGTAAAAACAATTACTGTATCATTTTGATTATTTTAAATATTCTCGCATTCACACATTACGTTAGGGAACCTCCAGTATTCGCGATTAGAAAGACGTAGACAATAGCGTGTTTTAATAGTGATAGAATTAGGCGTAAGAATACTCTGAGTGCAAGGCCTCTCGCACTCGTCTTAAGTAAGCTTAGGGAGCCGACTCGGGTTTATTGTTTTGGTTATTCCCGCGTGGCTCATAGATTCGAACAGTTAGCTCTCTATCGAGCGATCGGTAGAGAAAGGAACAAGCGATTTTGCAGGAGTTGTGTAAATTTAGTAAAATATATTAGCGGACGGCAGATTAGCGCCATCCAACGGTAAGTAGCGGTTTTGTATTTAGCCACCTTTACAATTTAGTAATATCACGCTCCTGATCCCCTTTACTTAACAGTAGAGCATTCTTTGTGTCTTATTGGTTAGGCGAGAGCTCATTAGGTTGACAGAAGGATATTAACGGGTATTGGTCTGTTCAACAGTTCTGCTGTTAGTATAGAGGTCGCGGTTGTTTATCAGTAATACGCGTATATTGTACTTCGTACTGCGTACAGTAAGGCAGATAGAGTATTCTTAGGCTGTTAGCTTAGATTATTGTATTTTTAGATTACTGATACTTCGTATCAGTAGTACGCGTATATTGCTTTGCTGTACTGCGTACAGTAAGGCAGATAGAGTATTCTTAGGCTGTTAGCTTAGATTATTGTATTTTTAGATTACTGATACTTCGTATCAGTAGTACGCGTATATTGCTTTGCTGTACTGCGTACAGTAAGGCAGATAGAGTATTCTTAGGCTGTTAGCTTAGATTATTGTATTTTTAGATTACTGATACTTCGTATCAGTAAGGTATGCGTTTTATTGGCTGTTGCTTGCAGCGGTCAATAGTGTATTCTTAGGCTGATTAGTTTAGACTACTGTTACTTTAGATTGCTTGACTGCTTTAACAGTAAGGTATGCTTTGTTTGCTGTAGGCTGTAGCGTACAGTAGAACATTGAGTGTATTCTTAGGCTGTTAGTTTAGATTACTGTATTCACTGGTCGCGTACAATAGTACAGTAGTACATTAGGCTGATTGCTGTTACTGCGTACGGTAGAAGGACATTTGTTTGCCGTACCACACACACAGTATCAATTAGGCTGTTAGGTTGGTGTACTGTTTTACTTACTGTACTGCATACAGTGGATGTACGGTAGTGCGTTTTTACTAATTGCGAATACAGCAGTTCCTTAGGCCTTAGGGCAAATTGTAATTAGTAAGTTTTTGAAAATTTTAGCTAGGTTTGCGAGATTCGGTCAAAATTATTTTGTAAAATTCTAGAGTTTTGTACCGGTATGTTAGGTAACCGCTTAGTTATTTTATACCATCTGGAGATACATGGCAAGACGGAACTTCTGAGTTTGGGGTTCGTGTGGGTCTGCGGGTTCGGTTTGCAATCAGCGAAGGGCCTGAATCTTTGGACGCGGACGTGGAATCTCACAGCAAACAAGGTTAGTTGTTCTGTTGGCACCGGTGTGTTTGTGGAAGCAGTAAAAAATTATCGGTTGTTTAAACACGAAGCTGAACTCAATTTATTAGTTAGGATATTTAGGTTTAGCCGGCCATGGTTTTTTGAATCGCTCAAGTTAGAGAGAGAGTTAGAGAGAGTCGCAACCCGAAGATGTAGCCACGTGCTAGTGGATACATATAATATTTGAAACTAAAATTACGTTAATTAGAGCTATATATATAAAATTAGAAATATTCGGGCGGCAAGTATATTTTGAATATTTTGTATTAGATTCAAAGTTATTTTGTGCTATACCGGTATTTAATACTATATAGTAGCTATATAATAATATTTTTGTTTAAATATTGTGCTAGTATTTGCTATAACTATATACCCCATTAAATTCACAATATTGCATTGCGAATTTATTTTGACATTTTGGACCAACTGATTATTTGACAAATAATTTGACCGTGTTTCGGTTAAATTATAATTATATCTCGAACCTTTGCGAGATATTTTGCCGGAAGGCAAACATTATTTAGACTATGAGTGTCTCAGACAAAGAGGCACTAGAGGACAGCTATGAGACGGCGGCTGGACCGCCGACTGACGAAAGCGTAAACATTACTGTTGATGACAATGCCGACTATGACGACGCAGCGAGCGACGCTGACGTAAGTGAACAGGAGGGCGAGACAGTGACTAGTGAGGAAGAACAACAACCTCAAGTAATAGTATTAGGATCCCCTACCGCTACTGATAGGAAGGACTGTACGGCAGCCCGGACAGAGGTGAGTGATAGGGAGGGTAGTGTAGCAGAAGCGAGAGCCCGGAGCCCGGTTTCCAGACCTGTGGGTATGGTAAGTGCCGTGGTCCCAACGGCTGTAAGGAGTACCCGTAGTTCCCGAAATAATCCTTCAAGTCCACCGAGTGTGAGTCAGGTAAGCGAGAGAGAACTAGACATTGCGATAAAGAAGAAACTTCGCGCGCATGCCGGACATATAACTCGGACGGCGGACAAGGTAAGGAAGATGTTAGCTGACTCAGCGAACATCGGGAGGGTAGAGTTAGTAGAGATTAGAAGAGGATATAACTCAGCGTTATTCAAGCAGACGGAGGAGCTTGCAGTCCTAGCGAAGAAGGCAGTAGAGTCTCAGTCGAGCGACGTGGCGACGAGGATTTATGATAGGGTTTTGGCAGCCCTGTTGGAGCATCGCGAGTTATCGGAGCGATTCCGACGAGTTAGGACGGAGAACTGGCTGCTATGGGCATCACAAACGCAGGCGACTCAGGTGAGTGACGCAGAGTTGAGAGACTTAGTGGAGCGAGAAGAGATCCAAGATAAAGAGGAGCGCCGGTATCAAAGGGAAGTTACTAGCTGGCTGATGCAGAATGGAGTGGTGGTACCAGGCCAGGTGCTACCGACGACGGAGAACATTCAACAGAGGACGTTGACTCCACCCGACGACGCATCCAGAGACAGTGGCGATTACCAGGTTAGTCACGCGCGAGGGAAAGTTATATGTGCTAGATCTCTTGTTTCTCACAACTCGGCGGAGGAGAGAAGACGCCGACTGGACGAACAGCAGGCGGAAGTTTTGCGTGCATCGGAAGCACGGAAGGAAGCCGTGCGGGAACGGGAGCAAACACGTAAGTTAGACGCGAAGTTGCGCGAATTGGAAGAGAAAGGTAAGCGTGAGCGAGCGGAACGCGAGCAGAAGGAACGTGAACTTCAACTTGAACGCGAACGCAAGGAACGCGAACTCAAACTTGAACGCGAGCAGAAAGAACGCGAACTCCAGCTCGAACACGAACAGAAGAAACGCGAACTCGAACTTGAACGCGAACGCAAGGAACGCGAACTCGAGATCGAGAAAGAGCGACAAGCGTTGTATGAAGAAAGGGCGCGTGTGGAAGAAGAGGGCGCAGCGAGACGAGCGAGGGAAGAAGAAGAACGTACACTGGCGCAGTTGGAAAGTGCGAGATTAAGTTTAGAGAGCGAAGAACGGACTAGGAAGGCGAATGAAATCGCCGAGAAGGGGATGCGAATGATCGAAGAATGTGGGGCGAGTGTAGGGACTGAGTTGCGAGAACTGTTCGCACTGCAGAAGGCCGAACAGGAAGCGAGAACTCCGACTATACGCGAGTCGACGACGACCAGAATTCCTATACCCGGTCCAGCTATTACGAGTACACGGATCGCTAAACCGTTCTCTACATATCGCACGCCATTTGGTATTAGTGCTTCACCTATCGCGCAGGATCTACGTCATCAGAACACCGCACCACTATACACCGAACGCGACAACGGAGAGTTTAGAGAAACCCCGACGGGCCGAGTATTGGGCGAACCGAACCCGCGGGTTTGGAATACGCGGACGGAGCGCCGACCCAGTTCGACGGAGAACTTCCGGGTTAAACCGGAAGAGGGATCATATGAGAGACAGCGAATTACTCAGATAGAGCCGACTATACAACAGAACCCTAGCCAGGAATTTATTACGAGAGATGAGTTAAGTGCTAGTTTAGCGCAAGCTATATCGCCGCACATCCAACCTATAACGGACATGCTTAGCAACCTACGGTTAAAGGAAGCAGCCCAGGTAAGAAGTAATTCAAATCCCAGCAGGCCTGAATTAGATAAAGTCCAGCCTAGTCAACGAGTACGCATATCGGAGGAGACTATACCACATAGACCTCAGGTAAGAACGCCTGTCCCGAATATCCATAATCCCAATTTCGAAAATTCGGCGGAAAGATTTATTGAGGAGGCTTGGGTCAGGGCCTCGGCGCGCAAACCATCGCGAGCGCTAAGGACTGACACCGAGTCAAGCGATGAAGAGGAAGACATGAGACGTCAGAAGTCCCGAAACTATAAGGAAAGAAGGACCGACGCGGAGCAGGTAAGTTGGAACCACCGGGAAAGGAACAGACTTAACAACCCTGCGGAACTAAACCATTTGTTAACCCGGAACGACACAACCCTTAGGGACATAGGTAAGTTTGCTGCTAGGCAAGGACTGCCGACGCAACAACCCCAGAAGTTTATGGGCAACCATAAGCATTGGAGGACTTTCAAAACCTATGTCGACGAGCAGCTAACCAACAGCACCTTTACTCCCAACGAGAAGTTCAACTATTTGCTTCAGATGCTCCATCGAGAACCTAGAGCCATTGCTGATAACTTCGTTGGCAATGAGAGAGCATTCGAGTTAGCGATGAAGACGCTTAGCGACATCTACGGGAATAAAACGAAGATGGCGCAGTCGATAGTAGAAGACTTGGGTAAGGGCGGAAGGATTACAACTCCGTTAGAGCTGTTGAACTTAGCGAACGCTATTTCGAACGCATTGGACATCTTGAGGACGGTGAATCTACCTCATCATGGTGATCACGCCGAAGTTTTAAAGAGCGTAATAAGACGTTTAAACATGCGTTATCGACAGAAATGGCGCAAATTAGAGAATAAGTTGGAGGGCCAAGGTAAGGTATTGACACTTCAGCATATTCATGACATGATAGCCACAGACGCAGTAGCAGAGATGAAATCAAACTTCTCAGAGGAGAACATGAGGGAGTCTAAACCTGTTACCGGTAAGTCTATGGTAAGTTTTGATGATGACAGGACCACTGTGACATTTAACTCAGTAGACAGATATAATTCGAGTACCCCAGCCTTTAGATCAGACTCGCGAGTATGGTCAGGTGAGCGGTTAGATAGACCTAGGTTAAAGCAACAGGAGTTGCCGGATGGATTTGTAGGTTGCCAATACTGTTTACTAAAGGAGGTAAGATCTGACGATCATAAGTTAGATAGTTGCAGACGGTTCAAAGAATTAAATTCGGAACAGAGAAGAGTTCAAGTGCGGACATTGGACACCTGTTGGGCATGTCTTGCGCCAGGTCATGTACGGCGGCAGTGCCCGAACAGCAAGGACGGATGCATGGAATGCGGCAGACTACATCACAAGTTGCTACATGCGGATTTCCACACCCCAACAGACCGTTACTTACAGCGAAATCCTCACGGGAAGGGGAGCAAAGAACCCGTATTGATAAGGAGGAATACGTACACTGGCATTCAGAACGATGGTTACCAACCAGGTTCGTCGGACGAGGATGGCGAGTCGAGCGCGAGAGAAGTGACCTGCCAAGGTTTCACCGCGGATAGTTCATCGACCAGCGCGCGGACGTATTTATCATCGGCCACGTCGGAAATATTTAGCGTGATTCCGGTGAAACTCACTGGAGATAAGGGATCAAAGCGGATATATGTGATGTTGGACACTGCGTCCACATTATCTTATATCGACGAGGAAGTGGCGAGAGCTGTTTCTAGCTTCCAGGACGCCGAGGAGATCCAAATAGAGTTGAAGTCTATGCATGGAGTAGGAGACCTCAAGGGACACAGAATTTCGGTAGAACTAGATTCCCTACTTCCGAGAGACCAACATACTCGACAAGAACGGAAAGCTTTGCCATTGGACGGATTTAAGTGTCTAGCTATGAAGGGATTCGGCAGGCAGTTAGGTAAGGTGCCGCCGATGAGTCCCATAGCACAGGAGTATTTTGACAAGCTCAGGATACCCAGACACCAGGTAGGTTATAGGAATGTTTCTATGTTGATTGGTGCAGAACAGCTGATCGCACACCAAATATGGGAAACGAGACCAGCTGAGCCGCATGTCAATGGACCACATGCCCATAGGACCATACTAGGTTGGTATACACGAGTACCCATGTCTTATGAGTTTACAGGTGGCGACAAGCCAATAAACAGATACGACGAATTACAGCCTATAATTCAACCACCGTTAGTAGAACCACCAGACATAGACGAGTTTAGGAGAACCTGTATTGACCACTATAGTGACTTTAGCGAGTCGGACGAGGAGTTGATTCCCGATAATGTTAGGTTGTCGGAACCACTTCACAATAACCGGACAGATAGTGAACCCGAGGACTACTGTTATCAGACCCGTGGGTCTGGTTCAGCAGCCCACGCTACCTATTTGACTAACGTTTTGACTTATACAGACATAGTGGAGGGTCAAGTGGCTAAATATCGAGACCTAGACATTTTCCAATACAGTGAGGAGGAATTACAGAAGGAATTGATACGCCAGGACCTCGAGACAGGAGCCAGAACCGTCGAATGGCTGGATAGGGACGCAATGGAACCCGGTGGATATGACCTAGCCATGTCTACTGATGAGAAACGGTCGCTGGAGATGATGGAAGATACCATACGTCTGCTACCGACTGGACATTTTGAAGTTGGAATGTTGTGGCGTCGACAACCACCTAAGTTGGAGAACAACTACAACTTAGCCTTGAAAAGATTAAACGGAGTAAGGGCTCGGTTGTTGAAGAATCCGGATATTAGGGAGAAGTATTGCGCCCAGATCAACAACTATTTCGCCAAGGGATTTGCTGGGAAGGTAGAGGACCCTGACTTAGTGACAGACCAGACTTATTACCTTCCACACCACTATGTGACTCACCCTGACAAGCCAGACAAAGTCCGAGTAGTCAACGACTGCGCAGCAGTCTATAGAGGTATGTCCCTGAATTCAGAGTTGATACTACTACTACTAGGATCGGCATGCTGCATTGCAGCTGCATTTTTAAGAATGCTGTGCCGGCTTGTCAACAAAATTGCACCGCCACAACTCCCTATCACCCATGACATTTGCTAGATCATCCGCATCTTTAAGGCCAGTGTCCTTTAAGATGCGTCTCAAGAAAGTCATGGGCTGTCCACCATGCTTATTCACTCCATGAGGCTGCCAAAGTACAAGATTATGCACTGGCTGGTCCTCACGGCGAAAGCAATGTCCTGCAAAGCGGAGGCGATTTTGTTCTAGTGTCAAGCTTGGGGGAACCAATGAGACACCTCCAATGTTATATAGTGTCTGGTTGGAGATGTGTGCATTGTACTTGACACAATGTACCCGGCGTAGCATTCTTGTGAATGTGCCATCCAGAGATTTGGTGTCCTCAGCAGTTAGAGCCCAGCATGGACTCCCGTAGAGGAGTACTGGAACTACTGCTGCTCTAAATAATCGGACCTTAAGTTTCCGATTAATTCTAGGTGACTTCCAAATCCTGGAAAGCCTATTCAAGGCTGCCCATGCCTTTCCCTTACGTATTCGAAGGTCCTCACCTGACTTCCGGATCCATGATCCCAGGTAACAGAAGTCGTCCACATGCTCAAGCATACCATCCTTTGAGCTTATGCTCATCCGATCAGAGACTTGCTGAGGACTTTCAAAGTTAACTGTCAGAATTTTGGTCTTTCTGGAGTTAATAAAGAGACCAACACTAGAAGCAGCATGTTCTAATGAGCTGAGGAGCCGCTGGGCTCCCTCTAATGATTCTGAGAGTACTCCTAAGTCATCAGCAAAGTCTAGATCAGTTAGGTACTTGGCAGGATTTCCTCGACTTCTGGAGCCAGTAGGTGGAGTTATCATAACCCCATCATCATTATGATGATCTAAGGACATGCGTAGAACATAGTCAACCACAATAATGAACAAGAATGGTGCAAGTGTGTCTCCTTGGAGGACGCCCCATAACACTTCAAATGGTTCTGTGTCACCGTCAACAGTAGACACAAATGTTGTCGAACCATCGTATACTGATCTGATTGCTGCAATAATTTCATCAGGAATCCCATATAATGAAAGTATGCTGAACATACGTGAGCGAGAGACTGAATCAAAGGCCTTGAAGAAGTCAACAAAGATAACAGCCAGATGCCTGTCTTTCTTTTTTGATAACTCTTCAATTATCCTTCTAAGTGCCAAAATGGGCTCCATGGTCCCACGACCTTTACGGAACCCATTCTGATTTCCACGTAGCAGTCTCTCAATGGGATCCCTGATGCGATTTAATAGAATTCTATTGTATAGTTTTGCAGCAATCGAGATCAATGAGATTCCCCGAAAAGAACCATAGAGTGTTAGGTTGCCCTTCTTGGGAACTGGCACCAACTTATTTGTTTTCATTTCTTGTGGGACTCTTGTTGTACGGTACATGTCTACTATGATGGGATAGATGAGCTTTAAACACTCAGGTATTTTAAAGACCTCAGGGGGAACACCATCTACTCCACTGGCACGATTGGTCTTAATGCTCTTTGCAGCAGCCTTCACTTCTGCAAAGGAGATATCGCCAATGGGAATATCTGGGAGTACAGACTCAGACACTTTTACTTCTATAAAGTTATCAGGCAATACCCTGTCATTATTGAGGAGCTTTTCAAAGTGGGCTTTCCAACCATTGAGGCGATCGGCTGGTGATTCAGCCTTAACCTTGGTGGTTGGTTGGCTTTTCCGCCCAGTAAGCAGATTGATCGATTTCCATGCCTGGGATGATTGCCTGCTGTCGTCAGCATCATTGATGGCATCAACCTGTTGGTTTATTAGCTCCTGTAGATTAACAGAGTACTGCCTGTTCAGGGACCTAGATGCAGCTTTAACTGCATTCTTGGCCGCTGTAGTCTGTTTGACTGCGCAGCAGTCTATAGAGGTATGTCCCTGAATTCAGAGTTGATGGATGGTCCCAACCTGAACAACTATTTGATTGGAATACTGTTGCGTTTTAGACAGCGGCGATTCGCATTTACTTGTGACATCGAGGCGATGTTCCACCAGGTAAGAGCCTGTAAGGCAGACCAGGATAGCCTTCGCTTTCTCTGGTACGAGAATGAAGACTTATCCGGCCCAGTGGTTACATACCAGATGTACGTTAGGATATTTGGCGCCCGCGATAGTCCGAATGGCACGCTGTTCGTTTTAAAGAAAACGGCAACAGCCCAGATTGGTAAGTATCCAGTAGAAGTAATTGAGTCCATCTTGAGAAACTTCTACATGGACGACGGATTGGTGTCCAAGGACACAGCGGAACAAGCCATAGAAGTGGCTCACGGCCTGCAAGAGTGCTTGGCTACAGGGGGATTTCCTCTAACCAAGTTCACTACGAACTCGGAGGCCCTATTAGAATCGTTCCCGGTGAAAGATCGCGGGAGCGGAGACATAGAATTGGGGGTAGAACCAATCCCCATGGCGCGAGTACTGGGACTCGCTTGGAACCCGAACTCAGATAAGTTCCAGGTAAGAGTTAGATTTGAGCCCAGTAGCCCAGACAAAGTTTTGACAAAGAGGATTTGCTTATCGACATTAAGTAGACTATTTGACCCGATGAATTTTATCAGTCCGGTTATATTACAGGCACGAGCGTGCATGAGGAAAATTTGGTTGTCCGACTTAGAGTGGGACGAACCAATATCTCCTATACATGCAAAGCAGTGGAGGGAGTGGGAAGCCGAGTTACATCTATTGAAAAACATAGACGTACCCCGTTCCTACTTTCCGAATCAGCTGGTATTTCCAGCTGATCTCGAACTGCATTTGTTCAGTGACGCAAGTGACACCGGCTTTGGTATGGTAGCCTACCTTCGCCGAGAGGTAAGTCAGGACAAGTTTGAGACGGCCTTTGTGACTTCTAGATCAAAGACAATGCCGGTCAAATACATGACTGTCCCTCGTGCAGAGTTACAGGCGGCTGTAGTTTCAGTCGAGGTAAGTAAGCAAATAACTGAGGAGTTAGACACGACATTGACCTTATTCTATTGGACGGACGCATCCTTAGTGTTAGTATACATTGCGGCCGACAATATTGCACTAAAGACATTTGTGGCCAATAGACGCGCTCAGATCGTTGATTTTTCGACGAAGGAACAATGGAGACATTGTCCGGGAGTGTTGAACCCGGCCGACATAACTTCGAGAGGTGCAATGCCGGCGGAATTCTGTCAGGAAGAGTCGCAGGAGTTTTGGTTGCATGGACCTGATTTTCTAAAGAGGACACAGGAACATTGGCCAGAGCGACTAAAGATAGTGACCAATCCGATGCCTGAAGATGCAGAAGTCAAGGTGGAGAAAGTCTCTAAGTCGAAGTCTAAAGCCAAACTTAAGTCATTGGAGCGGCCTGAAGAGTCATTGGAGCGGCCTGAAGAGTCATTGGAGCGGCCCGGAGACCTGTCAGACCAACAGACTTACGTGACTACTAGGTCCGGAAGGGTAAGTTATGACATCAAACCACCCTTACAGACTAAACCGGAGTCACAATTGGTAAGTGACGGACAGAAAATGACCGACACAATGGAGTCTTTGGTTTCCAAACCTGCGGGTTTGGATTCGAAACTTCCATTAATTAGCGGACAACCGTCGCTGGCATTAGAGCCATGTAGTATTTATGACAAATTACTAAATTCGTCTGCCTCTTGGCTGACAATTTGTAAAAGAACTGCGTGGTTAAGCCGATACATTTTGTACCTTTGTTTAAAACATTCGAAACATTTGAGAGAACCATTGAGCACCAATAGTGAGCGAATTTGGAAATTGAAACAACCTCTGACAGAGGATGAGATTGATCAAGCGGAATTAAAGCATTTGAAACATTATCAAATGTGTGCCTTCCCTAAAGAATTCCATCTATTATCGGCTCAACGACCAGTTCTCTATAAACCCCTTAGAAAATGGAGTCCATTAATCCATAAGGGTTTAATTTGTCATAGATCGAGAATCCAGACTGTCGACATAAACTCACAGTTTCGGTTCCCAGTGATAATCCCTAGTCACCCAATAGAATTGCAAAGAGCGATTCTATGGGATATACACAAGAGGTTGCATCACGCGGGAAAGTTACACTGTTTGTCGGCAGCGAGACAGCGATTCATTCTATTGCAGCCAAGCAGGGCAGTTGGCACTATGTATGACGCCTGTCTGGTTTGCAAGAGGGTGAACGCCAGAGTATTGGAACAGGAGATGGCTGAACTCCCGGAAGCGAGAGTGCAGGCATATGACCCACCCTTTACGAACACAGGGGTGGATTGTTTTGGTCCGATTGAAGCAAAGAGTGGACGGCTGACCCACAAGCGATGGGGTCTGCTACTGACATGCATGGCTAGTAGAGCCATACACATTGAGCGTGTGGCAGACATGTCGACCAAATCTCTGCTCCTGGCCTTGAAGAGATTTATGGCCAGGAGAGGACTAGTAAAGGCGTTCTACTCCGATAAGGGTACAAACTTTGTCGGGGGGAATAGCGAGTTGAACGCGGCTCATAAAGCGGCACAGAATAAGGAAATTTCTGCAGCACTTTTGCCGCAACGAGTAGAGTGGAGATTTAATACTCCAGAAAGTCCTTGGAGAGGAGGAAGTTGGGAGCGTTTAGTTCGCTCTGTAAAACAGGCTATTGCCAAGACATTGCCTGTGAACAAACAACTTACCGATGACGAACTGGTCACAGCTTTCATTGAAATCGAGCATACCCTAAACTCGAGGCCGATAGCTATGTTGCCAGACGGTGTTGCATTAACGCCGAATCATTTGCTAATGCAGAGTCCAGCATTTCTTGTGCCGGCATCAGAACCCATTAGTGCCGACCTATATAGTCGTAAAAGCTGGAAAGTGACACAATTAGTGGCGTACACTTTCTGGGAATATTGGCGGGAATATTATCTTCCCACCATATCCACCAGAACAAAGTGGTACAAAACGGTTCGAAGTCTCCAAAGGGGAGATTACGTATTGATAACCGAACCAATTGTCAAGAGAAAGTATTGGGAGACGGGAGTGATCTTGCACATACACCCAGACGTGCAAAACATAGTGCGCACAGTCACTGTGAAAATTTGGTGCAAGTGTCCGCACCCAAAAAAGTGTAAAACTAATGGTTTACACACCTTGGACCGACCGGTCCAAGATATTGTGTTATTAGAGGAGACACGTATCGAGACGGGAGATTATAATTTGTCTCCTGCCTCAAAACAGAATTAGTGTTGGACGCAACTCACTTCGTATGCATTCCTCGTATGCAAATACAAGGAAATGCATAGGAGCGGGGTTGTGGTGATTTGCGTTGAGTTTTGTCTAGTGGGTATCAAAACAAAATTTTATTTTCAAAAATTTTGGAAAATTTAAAAATTTTAAAATTAGAAGTGAACCCAAGACAATTCCAGACGCTGTGTATAGACGCGTTTTAGAATTCGTCTATAGATAAACAGTAATTTGAAAAGTCGTGAAGCCTGGAAAATAGCATTTAGAAACCTTGGTGACGGCTATATTACGTAGGAGTGTAAATTGAGTTTAGCAACTTCCACAGATTGGTGCCAACAGTGCAACTAAGGTGCTAAAGGTTAGTAGCACCAGAGGCGTACATGGACCCCACTCAGTAGTTTGCAGGATGTGTGATGTTCGATTATCAAACCTGTGGGTTTGGTATAGTCGAGTATTGTGGCTATGGTCCTTTCTAACTACTGTAGTTTAGTACGAGTAATGGGAGTAGTTTGGGCATCAAAAAGTGAGTTGGTCACGGCCAGTTTATCTCCAAAGTTTTTGCGCTATGCATGGGAATAGGTTAGAGGATAGTTAGTTAGGAAGAGACGGGATCTAGAGAGTCGAACCTGAACTGCTGGAAGGCGGGGGGGGGGGGGGGGGGGGTTCGGGAGGTCTGTCCTTCGGCGACATCTAACTGATTTACCCACAGTGTAATTGGTTACGTAACGGCACTTATTGGGATATATATATGTATATACGCGAGGCATAATGGAGAGGGATATTAGAGCGCAACCGCGCAGAGGATTTACTGCCAGAGAGGAGGCGGAGCTACCATTCGCGCGACCAGGATGTAAAGACTCTAACGTTTACTACCATGGGCGGTCCGTGATGGAGCTAAACGGGAAATACAAGCCGAGTTATGATAAAGAATTACGGAGGGAAAGAATGAGAGCATTGGGGGACCGGATGGAAGTTTTGCGGAGAGAGTATCGCACGCGGTATCCCTACGACTTCGCTTTGGACGTATGTGACATTAGCGCAGATCCGGACGAGGAAATCGCACGACTATACCATATGAATATGTATTTACGACACGAGGAGCCTCTACCTGCAGTCCGAGATCAGTTTGACGGAATGCATCTGTACCGGAGGACTCGAGGCGAGGATCAGGAGACGCCGAAAGTCTTCAGCGTATACAAGCTCTTCTACAAGTGTGGTGAATGCATGAATAAACAAGACGTGGCGATTCCCGACCGATTAGACGAGCAACATCCGGAACCGATATTAATGCGATGTCCAGCTCACCAATTCCTTAGATACAACGAGGGAGGTTACCCGATGAGCAACCCGATGATCAGTATCGACTTCAGCGGAAAGCGACCTCCGAGACCCATTACGCCGACCGTTACGACATTGGATCCGTATACGGAGATTAAACCCTGTTCGACACCCAGTTTGATAGAGACGGCAGCGGCCATTTCGCTGTACCGAGCCTACAAGGATCTAGAGGCGCGGCGCGAAGCGGCGCGGGACTCGGGTACCAAACCCGCGGGTTTGGAGCTCTCGAGTCCCTGGACTGCGTTTACTTCACCTCACCGAGTGAGAAGCCTCACGCCTGAGCATCAGGACGACATAGACGCGTTGCGGCAGGAGGAGCGAGCGGCGAAGGCGAAAGAGTTATTTGAGAACAGGATAGCGGAGTATAATAAGACCGCGGATAGACATCAAGAGGAGACGAGGAGAGTGACCGGATTTGTTCCACAGGTCGTATCTCAACCCCGACCGGTGTATTATTCCGACGGCACCGAACCTGCGATATTAGTAGATCATCCGGAATCGCGAGAAGCGATACGATTCTTGCCGATGGTAAGAATGGCGGACCATTGGAACGTTGACTGTCTACAGGAAGTTTTATGTGCGAAGTTCTTGCGTGATGTCCCAATGCAGATCACAGATTACGACACGTTGGATAAGATTGGAGCTCCGGGGAAGGAGAGTAAGCTATTCGGATGGTTGGATAAGTACATCAAGGTATGGGTCGTGGTGGCTACATTCCCAGATGACGAGGAGGTAGACCAGATGTGGCTGAGGAGGAAGGGTTCTTATACCCGATATGATGACCACAAGGCTATCGAGCGCATGTGGACCCCATCAGACGAGATTCAGCGTCAGGGGAGGAAAACGGAGGAATCACTGCAAGATTGGAGGGTGATGTTCTACCACAATGAAGGAGGGTCCCATCAGGAATGTTTGACTAGCAAGTGTATTTAAATTCGTGCGGCCGATGGTGTGACTCATGTGTTTATGCGTGTGAGGGCGGATCGAGAGAGACCGGAGCCCATCATAACGACACAATATCGGAAGGGGAAGGATCCTAGGGAACAGATTTTGGAGGTATGCAGGCGAGGAGGTATGCACGGAGCGGAGCGTATCGACGCCAGGATGTTACCCAAGAAAGTTAGAGAGGCTATTCTTAACCAAGATTACGTCAAGGTGGGATCGGGAGTCCAGAGCGATTTGGAGAGTGACTTAAACGCCATGACTGATCTGGAAGATAGATTGCCGAGACCGTTTGTCGACACCAAGCTATTGTTGCTATGGGCACAGGATATTGGAATTTATAGGGAGTATCCCAACTCTGCCAAGACTGGTATGGGTTTTATAGCACACTTGTTGTATAATTGGGACTTTAAGTTAAAGACGCAGAAGAAGTACGAGGAGGCGTATGGTGAATACAACACGCCACCGGGAGCGGAGTTCAAATCCCACTTCAAGCGGCAAGCGTTAGTGTATTGGAACATTTGCGCCCCACCCCGTGCGTCGCTACAATATTATTTGGTGCTTGAGTCGAACACGGTGACTTGTTTATTAGCGGATATCGTTGCGCGAGTTTTGAAGCGTCATCCATTGGTATTCGGAGGAGATCAATACGTTCGCTCGAAATGGGGAATCCAATCCGACGTGATGAAGCGTTTCTTAACCCCGTTCTTCAACCAATCGTTAGAGAATATTTGTTAAATATTTGTGACTGTAATTGATTAGTAAAAATTAAGAATTAGTACGCAGCATAGCGGAGAGTAGCTAAGGTAATAATTAGAGTACTGTAAACTATTCACGCTGAGCGGTTATTTGCACTAGCGGGCAATCAGCTAGATCGCACTATTCGGTACACACAATACGCTAGTAATTTGCTGGCCTAAAGCCAGCCGCAGGCAAGTTTAGACCCAGAGTGGTACTATCCACGTAAAAACAATTACTGTATCATTTTGATTATTTTAAATATTCTCGCATTCACACATTACGTTAGGGAACCTCCAGTATTCGCGATTAGAAAGACGTAGACAATAGCGTGTTTTAATAGTGATAGAATTAGGCGTAAGAATACTCTGAGTGCAAGGCCTCTCGCACTCGTCTTAAGTAAGCTTAGGGAGCCGACTCGGGTTTATTGTTTTGGTTATTCCCGCGTGGCTCATAGATTCGAACAGTTAGCTCTCTATCGAGCGATCGGTAGAGAAAGGAACAAGCGATTTTGCAGGAGTTGTGTAAATTTAGTAAAATATATTAGCGGACGGCAGATTAGCGCCATCCAACGGTAAGTAGCGGTTTTGTATTTAGCCACCTTTACAATTTAGTAATATCACGCTCCTGATCCCCTTTACTTAACAGTAGAGCATTATTTGTGTCTTATTGGTTAGGCGAGAGCTCATTAGGTTGACAGAAGGATATTAACGGGTATTGGTCTGTTCAACAGTTCTGCTGTTAGTATAGAGGTCGCGGTTGTTTATCATACTGAGTGCAAATTATTTTGCTTTAAGGTATAAATACGATGTAATTTAGATTGAAATCTGTGTATGTTTTTTATTATTTCTTCATTTGAGTTATATGCTTTTAAATATTCTTCATATGTAATATTCGTTTCCACAACAGCTCTTGTAATACCTTTTGCTCTACGAATATTTTTGTTATTCTATTCCAAAATTGAATATAATTTTGGTCTTAAAAATACTGCTTGTTTAATTTCACGTGAGGCTAGTTTGTCTTTACAGTAATAAAGTCTCGATTTATTTTTATTACTATAAAGCGGGTGATCCTTAGGGTAATTGGATGTATCTAAAATATTATTTTTAATTAATGCTTTTAAAAAATTATTCTGTGATGTATTATAGTAACAACCTATTTGTTAGCTTATTCAATCCCGCTAACACCCCATAAAGTTATAAGCCGATAAGCAATATTGGGAGCCACGAGATTGGATAGTTAACCAACTCGTGCCATCCCAATAAGAGTGGGAAGGAAGCACACAATAAAGGGTCAGGGGCCAAACCCCTAACCCAGAGAGAACAGGTGGAGTGAACGGGAACACTCCACGGGGCGCCAACAAGGGTATCAACCAATCAGAGGGGGGCAAGGCATCGATTAGGTAGTAATTAGGCCAACCGTGTAATATAATCAGTAACCTATTAATCAGTAATTCAGTTATCTCAAATGCAGTAGTGCTAGCTTAGGTTAGTTAGTTTAGATAGGGGAGCACGGGACTTTTAGTTACCGTATCCCGCCTTCCACATATCTATATCTATATTTTATACCCATCAGTTATTATACACCGAACATCAGAACTCATTCACTGCTTTCGTTTACTCTTTATACACGGCGGGGACGCGTAAACTAAAATACCGGATAAATCGGGATCCCTCCTGGATCCCGTCACAGTAACTAAAACCAGCTGCCGCCCCAGATAAAAACTCGATAACCACTAGCCATCGAAACCTGCAAAAGAGGATGAGTCAGTCAGGTGACACGACACCGACGCAGACCCCGGACGAAGACCTAACGATCTGCGAGGCCGCAACCAGGCGATATAGACCCACGACACCGGAGCCATCGATAACGGGTGAACCGGAAGTTCAAGACGAGGGGAGCCTGGAACAAGAGGTCGAGCCGAGAGGAAGGGAGAGCGAGACGGAGGAAGACGGAGATGAGTCGACACGGGACGGAGATCGGCGCACCGATGTCGCCGGCCAGCTACAGGCCGAGGGCGACGAGCGGCCCACCGAAACGGCGACGGTGGGGCCGACGGTGCGACGCCGGACGCGAAGAGACGGAGGAGACATCGGTACCGATGTCGCCGGCCAGCTACAGGCCGAGGGCGACGGACGGCCCACCGGAACGGCGACGGTGGAGCCGCCGGTACGACGTCGAACCCGGAGGGACGGAGGAGAGGTCGGCGACGAGGACGTCGGGGTTTCAGAGCGACTTCGACGGGCCTACAACGCGACCCGGAAGCTAATAAAGGACGCCAAGAAGGAAGGGGCGAAGGTAGACGAGGTGAGACTGAGAAAGCGACTAGGTGAGTCGGATAAACACTTTAATTACCTAATACGTTTTGGGCAGAGAGAACTAGCCGAGGAGAGAGCAAAAGGGGTTGCCGGCGAACTGTTTGAACTATGGGAGTGTGGGAGTATGGAACCTAGCGTAGCACCAGTGTACATAGGGCCATACTTGGTCGATGCCCGGGGAGTAAAATTAGTGGGTTGGAACAGACCTGAGGAGGGCGAATCCGAGGCTGACCCCGCGGATTCGGTCTCGTCGGTCGGGGGGAGTTCCGGGAGGAGGGGGAAAGCTAGTAGATCGGGAAGGCGGAGGGAATCCTCCACAACCGATAAGTCTGCTACATCCTCCGCAAAAGAAAGACGGGTGAGAGAGATAGACGCCAGGTACCGTCTCAATCTAGCAGTGCAAGGTAATAGAGAAGTAGGTAGACGGCTAGAGGAAGGGAGAATGCTGCTGGAGAGGGAAATGGCGTCGATGGGAGAGATAAGAGAGAGGGCCGAAAGGGCTGTGAGGAGCCTTAGGGAGTATGATGAAATAGAGTTGAAGGAACAAGAAGAGCGTGTGGCGAGAGAGAAAAGTGAACGCAGAGAGCGTGAAGTGAGGGAGGAGGGTGAGCGTAGAGCGCGTGAGGTGAGGCGAAGGGAGGGGATTAGGAGAGAGGTGGAATTGGCCAAGCAGACCGAGAGGGAGGCTATGGATAAAATAGCAAAAGCGGAGCGTGAGCGAAGAGAATTGGAGAAACAGCGAGACAAACTCGTAGAGTATGAAGCTATACACGCGCGTGAGGTGGAACTGGCGCAAATGGGGGAGTCTGAGAGCGAGGCTGGCTCGAGTATTTTTGAGGAGCCGGGGGCCGTGGATACATTTATTAATACCCCACTTACAGGGACCGCACGACAGACTCAAAACTGGTGTGACCGTACGGGCGGGGGGGGGGGGGGGGGGGTAATAATGATAATGGTACAGTAGACGTGGTTAATATTAATAGTACCGTATGGGACAATTCTAATCAAACCTTTATTGCAGGAAATACTTTACCTAGTGGTAGTAATTTAAATTTAAATCAGAACGTTCCTAGTATTAATGTAGAAAATAATTCTAATATTAATGTAGCTACGCAAAATAATCCAATTAATCAAAGTAATAACCCAAATTCGAACTTACAAAATAATTTAAGTAATGCAATAACACAAAATAATCTAAATAACTTAAATAATTCAGCGAGCCCGAATTTACAAAATAATCCAGATAGTGTAGTCGCGCAAGATAATTCAAATGATTTTGTTTCGAACGAACAAATTAATTCCGTTTCCAATACGGGTGCTATTAATGTAAACGCGTCGGGCGTGTATGGCCAGACAGACGAGGGCCTGGTAGGCCACGTAGTTGGTAGGCAGGGAATAGCTGGGTTAGGTATACCCAGCGAGGGCCTGGTAGGCCACGTAGTTGGTAGGCAGGGAATAGCTAGGTTAGGTAGACCCAGCGAGGGCCTGATAGGCCACGTAGTTGGTAGGCAGGGAATAGCTGGGTTAGGTAGACCCAGCGAGGGCCTGGTAGGCCACATAGTTGGTAGGCAGGGAGTAGAGGGCCTGGTAGGCCACGCAATAGCACAGGGAGAGGCGGGGGTGAATAGACCCGACCGCGGTAGGCTTGATGTGTCGACTGGAGAGGGATATAGTAGCGGGGTGAGGAGTAGCGAAGTTAGATGTGGCGAATGGGGGGGGGCTACGAGAACCCCACAACAGCGGGTTAGCGGCGAAAGGGGGGGGCAGAGAGTGTCGCACAGCCGTCAGCGGATAATGCGAGGGCCGAACTAGGTAAACCGCAACAACCGGCGACGGAAAGTAATAGGGGGATTGCGAGTATCCCCAGCGGCGTGCGACCGAGCAGAGAGAGACAGGTTGACGTCGTAAGAGGGCGGACGAAGCGTCGAGCCCGATCAGAAGAGGGAAGAAGAACAGTGGGGTTTAACCGGGAGGTCGACGAGAGATCTCACGAGCGGGAATACTCCACTGAAAGGAGAAGAAGAGAAGACAGTAGTAGAGGTATCGGCGCGAACGATAGAAGAGCGAGGACGGATAGCGAGCCGTCGGTAGTTGAGATGAGAACGGAGAGTCAGTGGGGTCGGACTCCGGGATATTGCCATCGCCCCGGAGGGATGCGACCCGGCGAGGCGCACTACGCGCCGAGAGAGGGGTACGCGATGTACCGGTACGAAGATGAGGATAGTAGAGAGGGGGGTCGAAGAGAAACTTTCCGACGGAATACACCTATCGATCGAGAATACGGTAGCCGCGGGGAGGATTATTCGAGAAGAATAAACTTCAATCCCGAGCGACACATGCAGACTGTAGGACATACTGTAGGCCTTACTGCACATACCATAGGCCATACTGAGAGAGGCAATGTAGGCGATAGGATGGCGTGGACAACGGGATTAAACCCGGAAGTCGCGGAATACATACCGGCGAGTAGGCCAGAAGCTGATAGGCCTATACCGGTACCAGCACAGCAGTATGACTACAGCATGCAGGGACATAACATATACCCAGGGGAGGGGGGAATTATTGCGGATAGGTGTATGGGCCCCAACATATTAACATCAACCCCAGTACCAAACATACCGGTGGGGGGGGGGGGACAGGGTGACATTCCCCCATCACAATATCAACAATATACCCCGATAGGAGCAAGAACAACAAGACCCTCAGATGAAAACAGGTCGTGTGACACAGAAATATGGAGGGGGCCGCTACCCCCGATGACATACCCAAGCCAGAGAAAGTCAAGAAATAGGACAGACGGAATGCACCAGACAGGAGAAACTATGCAGCACCCATCGAATCCATTGGAAGCGCAGGCGATAGGGATGGCCACGTTGATCGATGCGTTGAAAACGAGGATCGAGTTACCACCCGTGGAACCATTCAAATTCGATGGGAGCAGGCCGGAAGAATATCTACAGTTTCGGCGCATGTATAGTAACGAAATACTAACAAAAAACTTGACGCAGGCGGAGTGCCTAAAGTATCTACAAGTGTACACGGGAGGCCCAGCATACGACATCGTGAGGCAATATCAAGGAATAGAGGGCGGCTTCACGACAGCATGGCGGGCACTGGATAGGGAATACGGGCACCCGGCCAAGATCATCAGGCAGATGCTGAGGGGCATAACATCGGGTGGCCTACAGGATAATCCTGTTAGCATTAAGACGTTCGCTAACAAAGTCGAAAAGGCGCTAATCGTGCTGAAGACGCTAGACGCGCCGTACGAGCTCAATGCGTCCAACAACATCACCACGATAGCGCAGGCACTACCAAACTGGCTGCGCAACAAGTGGAGGAAAATTGCCTTCTCCACTCGAGATAAGAAGGGTGCGGAACCGGGTTTAGAAGAAATGTAAAACTTCTTAAACTACGAGGCTGAACTAATAACTGACCCAGTCTATAGCGAAGACAGCCTGGGAAAGGGACCGAAAACAGACTACCATAGACCGAAACCAGAGCACAACACATCGAACGCATTTCCGAGACTCAGGCAATCATTGCCATATGCAGCGACGCAGGGGACTGCAAGTCCACAGCTAGCCGAGGATAAGACAACATCATGGAACGGACAGGGAAACAATAATAACACGAATAAACATAACCCCAGTACGTCCAATAGGCAAAACCCAAACAATAAGAATAGTAGGGACTTTGGTACGAACGCAACTGCGATACGCAATGCACTGTATAAAGAGGGCTACGACCCAAAGAGCAAATGCCAGCTACACGCAAATGCGCTTCATCAAACTATGAACTGCAGGTACTGGCAGGCGCTACCTAGGCAAGATCAGATAGATTATGCGTTCAGCAATAAAATCTGCTCGCGATGTGTAATGAGTGGACATAGAGCAAGGGAGTGCAAGGAGAAGCCAATGAAATTTGGTCAAAGGAGAGGCCAAACGATGGCGACGAGCACAGTAGGGGCGAAGAAGAGAGGAACGGTGCTACTTGGAGTAGTACCAGTACGAGTGATCGGGGAAGGCAATCGATCAGTAACAACACTAATGCTGGTTGATAGTGGAGCTGCCTTCACATTAGTCGAGGAATGGGTGGCCGAGGAGATAGGATTGAGAACGAGGCCAAGCAGGATGGCGGTAGCAACCATCTCTAGCAAAGATGAGATCCTGGAGATGAGAACAGGACGGTGCGCAATTGCAGCAGTGGCACCAGGATGCGACCATGGGGCAACTATCGACCCCATTCAAGTGATAGAGTCAATTAATATCAATGCCAGGCGGCCAACCAACATCGAGGTCGAACAGTATAAATTCCTGGACAACATTGACTTCTCAATCCCAGACGTGGACGTTAGGAAGGTATCCATCATAGTAGGTATGGACTGCCCAACGGCCCACGAAAGAATGCAAACGGTCTTCGGCGAAGACAAGCAGAGCGACCCGGTGGCAATATTAACACCATTCGGGTGGACGCTGAGTGGTCCAATCAAGAGCAAGATACCATTTAGGATGTCGGAGACATCAGGATGCATGTTCGCGGGAACAATGCAGGAAATGGGTGATGAGGGAGCAGAGGAGCAGCTTAAAAGACTGCTCAGACAGGATTTCGAGGGATTGAAAGAGACCGGGGTCGGGACCTCGGTGGAAGACAAGCAGGCTATACAAAGCGTGGAGGAATCAATGACATGCGATGAGGGACGGTATACTATAGGAATGGTATGGAAACTACCGAAGATACCGTTACCCGACAATAGGGGGATGGTACTCACGAGACTCCGGAAACTGAAACAAACACTAAAACGGAGCCCCGAGAAGAATGAGTACATCCACAGGACGATTAAGAAGTACGTCGAGAAAGGATGGGCCGTGGAGTTACCGGTCGACGAGCCGAACACGGATAGAACATATTACCTGCCACTGCACGTGGCTTTAGATCCAAAGAAAGGTAAACTAAGGATGGTAGTCGACGCATCGGCAAAGACCGACGGAAAATGCTTAAACGATTACCTGTTAGAAGGCCCAAATATTTACAATTCGGGCATAGAGGTGTTGCTTAGATTTCGAAATGGGAAACACGCCTTCACGTGTGACATAGAAGGCATGTTCAACCAAGTCCGTGTAACGGAAGAAGATAGCGACAGTCAACGCTTCTTATGGTATAACGGCGAAGAAGAACCGCCGATAATACCAGCATATAAGATGATAGTACAGAACATGGGGGCCAAGTCGTCTTCATTTACGACGACTATGGCAGTGAGAGACACTGTAAAGGGGAAGGAAGATAGATACAGCAGTAGGGCCGTCGATATGATTCGACGCGGCTTCTACGTAGACGACGGAATGGAGTCTGGGAATACGGTTAAGGAGATACTGGATACATGGCGCGAGGTTCGCGACATCCTAAAAGGATCCGGCTTTAACCTGACCAAATTCCAATCCAGTTCGGAAGAATTTATCAAAGCCATAGAGGACAGGAAACCAGAATCGACCATGGATAACCCCACAACAGCCAAAGGGCAGGACATGGCGATTAAGAGAACAGAATCTCAGCAGAAGGCATTGGGAATCGTGTGGGATAGGAAGACAGACGAACTGAAGTATCAGCTGAGCCAGGAGGGCGCAGACATCCACACGAAGAGGGGCTATGTATCGTATATAGCAAGGATATACGATCCCCTAGGCCTAGCATCCCCATTACTAGTCACAGGGAAACAGATACTCAAGAGAGTATACAAACTGAAAGATGAGTGGGACGTAGAGGTACCAGAGGAAATCAAGAGACAGTGGAGCAAGTGGACAGGAAACTTGGAGAAAATGGGAACATACAACATGCCAAGGGTGTATTTCCCGGATGGGAACATGACGAATCTGGACCTACACATGTTCTCCGACGCGTCGTTGGAAGCGTACGGAGCGGCACTCTACTTAGTACAACGAGAGGGGGCTCATAAGCCAAGGCTAGCAAAGCAAAGTCAACGCCGCCAGATTCAGCATCAGTTCCCAAGTTAGAATTGACAGCTGCGAGACTAGGAGTAAGAGCCACAGCCTACCTAGTGGATACTATTCCCAACATAGTGGAGACACACTACTGGACGGACTCCATGGTAGTGCTTGGTTGGCTACACAACGAAAGGACGAGATACCCGATATTCGTCGCGAATAGAGTGGATGAAATAAGGGCGAGCACAGAACTGGGAAGGTGGCACTACTGCCCAACAGACGAGAACCCAGCGGACTTGCTGTCGAGGGGCGTGGAACGCCACACTTTCCTAAAGAAGGAAGTATTGTGGCAACATGGGCCACAATTTCTGAGCGATAGGGAGGCCTGGCCGCCGATGAGGAAGGTGGACCCGGGCTCGGAAGTGGTATCAGAAGGAGAAGAGGGAGACTCAGAGGGAGAAGAGATATACTCCCAAATGGTGAGGGAGATTAGGGACGTGCAACCAGGAAGGGAACTATGCGATAACCCAACGGATAAACTCCTCAGCTACAGTTCTAGTTGGTATAAGACCAAGAAACTAGTGGCGTACTGGAGAGCCTTCGGGAATTTCCTTGCGGGAATCGGCAAGGACAAGAAGATCAGGACAACCATAGATGTGGAAGGAGCGGCCAAGGCAGTGATCCGCTATGAACAACGGAAGAACTACGGCGACGAGGTGGAACGCGTCGGTAACCAACAGCACCTCTGACGAGACAGCGAGCTGATTACGCTGTCGCCACAACTCAACAACGACGGGATTCTAGTAATATTGGAAGAGACGGTAACAATACCTGCAATATCCTACTGTAAAGTTTGTAAATCAAATCATAAATCCGACCTTCTCACCAAAACAGTAAACTCTAAGTAAGCGAATATATTGCAGTATCGATCTCTTATAACCGGTGAGGCAGAAAACAGTCTACGAGCAGACAAACTTCGATAAAACAAAATCCCGCGCAGCGAATCCTAAAATCAGGCTGACTCACTGACGAACTAAGGGCTCGTATACTTTGCCGCGGTGTGATTTATATGGTTTGGGCAAAGGGACGCTAGCTAGGTACAGGCAGAGATTTGGAGATGTCTAACTAGCGGGCAAAGCACAGTACGGACAAAGTTAATTTTATATATTTTGAGGTTTAAATAATTTCTAACGCGCGTGTGTTAATTCTGAACGGTCAAAACAGTTTTGCTCCTTCACATATATAATTACTGGGTACGGTGTGCATTTTACGAATATTCTAATTTTATAACTTGTAGGTCCAATACTCACGAATGATAAGGTTCCTTCCCCTCTTGCGTATTTCCAGGACTCAAATTCAGGCATAAGGTTAATACTACGCCCAGAATTCGGCAATTTTAGGTACCAGGTCCCTGATACTAAGAAGAGATGTGTTAGTTTACTACTGTAGGCGTACGGGTACTAATAGCTATCCTGGCTCCTATCTAGAATTTTAGTCACCCAGGTAGTCCGGGTAACTTCCTATTAGGGCGTTGGCGGGGACACGGTAGATGTTAGTATCCCTGATAGCCTCAATTTATTTGCGCCTAGCGTAAACTGCCCTACCGCCTGAACGGTACAATCCCAATTCAGGTGAAAACACAGCAACCCCCCTAGCCTACAAGTTCTAATGCAATGGACACTGTCGTACTGCAAATAGTCGCACACGCACCTGTACTTAGCAAGAGTTAAGCGTACAGTTTGCTGCACCCTAACCAATGTGTATGCCTTGTACCGGTGTGCCTACGTCCTATCTGCGTACTAGTATCTCTGCTCTCTCTCTCCCCCCCCGTAGGAATGTGAAGGTCTACTGTGGGTTTTCCTGAATCAAGACAGTACAGTCCCTATGATGTAATTTTAGGCTCACAGCGTGTCACTACGTCTACCTCTTGATCTTTTGGTCTTATACTTAGGTAGCAAGGATCGAACGCTGTCTAACCTTTCAGGCGATGGGCGAATAACTCTAGATGGTATTGCGGGTTGTCTCTCGTCTACATTCCCGTGATGTTCCCGTTCATTGCTGCGGCCCGATCTCTAGCCGGCCATCCTGTCCCTGAGTTTGTTCACCGTAGTGAATCCATGATAAAACAGATAGAAAAGAGCTGAGATGTGACTAGTATTTCTGACTTTTATTACAAAAGATATAATAACTATTATACAATAAACAATGTAATCTGAAATAAGACAGAAAGTTAAGGTAGATCAGCAAGTGAGATTGAATGAAGAAGTTTTGAAATTGAGATTGATAACTAATGAACAAATCGCACCTTTTTATACCAAATTTGTGCCGCAATCAATCGAGAAAATTCTCGATTGTTCTATAGATTCTAACAAGGTTTTAAAGATAGCTATTGGTCCAGCTAATATATAACTTGCACGACATTGGTTACAATCAAATAACTACGGTCTCATTGGTACAGACAAATGCAATTAATTTGTAGCGGTTAATTTAAATGAGTTGAAATTCTGCACAAAAAATAATTCGCACTTATTAGGATTCGAACTCGATACCTACTACACATATAATTTCCAACGCTCTACCGACTGAGCTACTGAACCACTTGACCGATAGGTGCACAATAGATAGAGCCAATACTAATGAGAACTCAAAGCAATCTTTACAAAGTTAATTCGAATAAAATAAAATTTTGAAAATCCACGGCATTTAGGGAATATAATTCTATACCGCTCCATGAAAACAGGATATTATCGTGCATAAAATATACGGTTTTCACCAATAATCAATCAAACTATAGAATACTTAGGGCGTACTTACATATTTACAATTAAATTTCAAACGATACTTCCTTTCTACGTAATGATTCAATACAAAAATAATTACAAATTCAAACTTTACGTATTTAAGGCTTTACTAAGTAAGTACAATATAAATCTAAATTAAATTCACCAATATAAATCTATTGCATCTCAATATTGCATAAATTCAAACAATTACAAATACAAATAAATGAAAACAATAAGAAAGGCTCGCGAGTCTTCCATCTACTATTGCATCTCAAATATTGCATAAATTCAAGTAATTACAAATACTTTCGTACCTAAATGTAGATTGCATAAGTTTGGAATAATTACAAATATGAGTCTTTCTGAGCACAAAATTTTCTATCTATAAAACTTTCTATTTCACTGTAAATACAAATACTGCTTATAAAATATAAATTGCATAACATTCGGAACAATATAAATTGCATAAGTTCGGAATAAGCACAAATATAAAATATAAGTTTTACTAAATATAAGTTTTACTAAATCACTTGTGTCTTTCCCAGAATACAAAACTTTCTAAATATAAAACATATAATTCAAAATAAATCACAAAATCATAAGAAAGGCTCACGAGTCTTCCGTCCACCCTTGCCCTCCCTTTTATCGCTTAGTAGATCGAGCCCTGCCGCGTCCTCGAAAACTGCGCACAGGTGACTTTGCTCGCGATATGGGACTCGTGGGGCGAGTCACTGGTTTACTTGGGACGTTGAGAGACGGTGCGACTATTTCCTCGCAAATTCGTCTATTTGGCATCCCAAAACCTCGACCGATTCCTCGTGACCGATCAGTTGTCACTACAGTTGGTAGAACGTCTGGGAACGCGCGAAAGGCGGACGACGCAGACCCAAGAGTAGCTTGCGCCCCCTGTTGATCAGCTGGTGTATGTCCCGATCCTCCTACTGGTTCTCTTGGAAGTGATACCGTATCCCGAGTAACTCGAATGGTCGGCTCAACTCCCTTGCGTTCTTCTACATTAATAATTTTCTTTAATTGTTGGCCCACTTTCTGGACCCGTATGATCCTACCCTGCCCGTCCTCCCGAGGGTGACGTGCAGACGGCGCAACCGGAGTGGCTGGTATATTTGTCGCCTCTAGGACCTCTTCTTCCTCGAATACGCTCGCTCGTATACGTTTGTGGTAAAACGCGGCTCGGTACGCCCATGCGACGGTTAACCAAGCTCCCTTGTTCCGCTTTTCAGTTCGGAAACGATCGAATTCACCATACGTAATCCGATTAACGACTTTCTGAAAATTCCACGTGTTTTTGTTATCCGGGTGAATTTGTAACAGATACTCGCGCACCACTCGGAATCCGCTGTCGTGGGGCAAAATATCGACAACCTCGATAAGTTCGTCATATTGGGGCATAGCGGAGATATATCCTTCCGACATCATCGTTTGAGGATTTACCGCCCAAAATCCAAGATGCGCCCTCATCGGAAACCGTCTTCTTTGTGCCGATACATGTTCGTCGGCTAAATCTTCCCACTCATCAAATAACTTCCTCACGAGTTTTACAGATTCGTGTTCATAAGGTATGTCCCTTAGTTGGCATTCAGATGCTCGATGTCCCTTTATATTGCAATAAGTACACTGAGCCATAAATCTCCAGCAAGTATAAAAGGTATGAGACCCTTGATCCCCACACCATCCACAGATTAGCTGAGTCGTAGTAATGTGCTTTCCACTGCACTTTGCCATATGATGTCCAGCGACGCCACATTTACTACACATCGTATTGGCAGGGTACCACACTCGTTCGTATATAAGATCTCCAATCGGTCGAGCGCTTCCTCCCATACTATAATCGTAATCATCTGGGTCTATGGGTTGGTAGGTTTCTGAAGGTTGTATGCAAACTATAGCATCTGTTGCTTCAAGTTGTCGAATCTCCGTCTGAGATTTCTTCGGGAGGTTCCTTTCTATCTCAAGAAGTTCCTCTAAAGGATCGTCGGCGATCGTAGTAGTTACTTCGAATTCATCACCAAGGTGACCGATAGGCGCGCGCGTCTGCCGTGATTCATCCGTAATTTCCACAATACGTTCTCCTTCATAGGGTAACAATGTAAACATAGATGGTCTTTCGATAAGAGATCCCGCACAGCGAAGATACACGTCTCGAAATATACTAAATCCTGCTCGAGTAAAGGCATTGCTGTCTTTGCGAGCTTCGCTGTACTTTCTGATAATTCCTTTATACCAAATATAGTGTAGTCTTTTGCTCCAAATCGTTCGAATGAAGCTGCCGCCTCCTCTTGGATATCATATCCCCATCTCGGCTCTCCTTGTATCCCTTTCTCCATAATTAGAGGTGTAGTTACATAATCATTACTACTAGAGGGAATACAACAGAGTTTGTGGTTAGTTGTGAGGAGACGTGAGAGTTTCGTCTGCCTTTTGGGCTTCGACAACGCTCTAACCCCCTACCCATAGCCTAAGATCTAGGGTTTCTTTAATGACACGCTGCTTCTTATCTAAAATTTTTTTTTTTTTTTTGCCGAAGTAAAAACGAATTTGGGCTAAACTGGCCGTGAGTCTAAAATACTCACTTTTTGATCCCAAACTATTATCAGAAAATAAGCAGTCAAGAGCTAGTAATAAATATAGGGGAGTCTATTTTGACGTAACTTATTGAAACAAGACCGTGTAAAATTTAATTAAAATTTTAAGAAAGGCTCGCAAGTCTTCCTCTCTTGTTTCTCTAATTTTAAGTTCCACCCGACTGTACCCTGAAATCTATTCACTGGAGAAAATTTTAAAAATTTTTCAAATCCAAATGGATTGTCTAAAATTTCGAAAATGTCTCAATATTGTGAGTTCCAAGTAGAATTCCATTTCTTATACCTACAAATCCCGCTCCTATGTGACACATAAGGGTACTACCCTCAATGTTCACATATAAAGACAATGGAATTCTACCGCTGTCCTTACTACGGTGTACAGGTACGTGGAAATCTATTTGTAAACTCCTAATTATTTACTAGTATTAGGTGGAGATTTGTAGTCTCCAGACTCGTTACGAGTCTCTTCAAGAAGTACGAGACGTTGAGTCGGTCTGTCTACTGTACGACCGTCAATTGTCCGTACCGTCACAGTCCTTGTCACTCCATCCATAGATGGATGTGTGGCTAAAATTACACCTGTTATCCAGAAGCGTCTTTTTAGATTCACTTCCGCTAACAGCACGTGATCTCCCGGCTTTAATGCGCGAGTGTTATTGTACCAAGTTGTTCTGGCAGAAATAGAGGGCAAATAATGGTTTTGCCATATTTCCCAGAATTTGGTAGCCAGTAGTTGCGTGATTTTCCACGCTTTTCTACCGTAGCTGTCGCTTTCCATTGGAATGGAAATTGGCGTCAATGTGGTCGGTGCCTGCATAAGCAGGTGTGCCGGTGTCAAAGCAAACTGAGATTGTTTGTCATCGGGTACTAATACTATTGGTCTAGTATTTAGTATTGCCTCGATTTCAACAAACAATGTTGTCAGTTGGTCGTCTGTTAATATGTGGTTTACTGGAATGACCTTTGCCATGGCTGTCTTTATAGATCTAATCAGTCTCTCCCAGACTCCGCCTCTCCAAGGACTATCTGGAGGATTGAACTTCCAAACAATCTTGTGAGGTTGTAGTTCGTTCGAGATTTGATCATGATCTAATTTCTTAAAGGCTCTAGCAATCTCATTCCGAGCACCAACAAAGTTTGTCCCTTGGTCTGAGTACAAGCATTTTACTAGTCCGCGTCTAGCGATAAATCGCCGCAGTGCTAGTATAAACGCGTTGGTGGATAGATCCATCACACGTTCAATATGAACTGCCCTACTGGACATACATGTGAAAATCAGTCCCCAGCGTTTTACTAGTATACGTCCACGTTTCGTATGTATGGGACCAAAGCAATCAATTCCAGTCTCTGTAAAAGGTGGTCTGAATGCTTGAAGTCGTGCTTGTGGTAGTTCACTCATTTCTTGGGTACCTATTCTAGAATGTACCTTTTTACAAATAATACACGTACGTGTCACTGAACTTAATGCTTTACTGGGTCTAATTAATACAAATCTAGTACGTAAGTAGGAAAGACAGTGGTGTCTTCCAGCGTGTTTCAGATGTAAATGTGCGTCCAGTATCATTGCACGTTGTAGTTCGTGATGTTGCGGTATTATTATTGGGTACCTAAAGTTTGTGTTAAAGTCAATGTTTTGAAGCCGAGATTTGTGACAAATTAAGCCATTATAAATAATCGGACTCCAACTCAGTATTGGTGACGACTTGATTGGTTGACCTTGATGTATAGATGTGAATTCGCGCGCGAAATATCGCAGTTGATAATGGCGAATTAATTTAATCTCACACCTGTCAATCTCAGCCAATGTAAGTCGACGTGTAAAGTCGCGTTTGCCTTTAACGTATTGTACAAAACGTACAATCCACGCTAATTTTCGGCAAGCGTTTGACCAAGAATCTGTTAGGTTTACAATACGGTCGACATGAGTATTTGTGACGTCATCAGGTAAGTCAATTGAGAATTTGGAAGGTTTTGAATTACTAGAAGGGCCCACGGGTCCGCCGGTAAGTATTCCCTTGTTGACTGTTGATCCGTCCGGGTCTACAAGTAATTTGTCCTTCTTTGTCTTCTTACCTTGATTGTCGGTACCTTGTAAGTCGATCGTTAATGGTGGTTTGAACTCTATGGGGTCAGTGGGTTTCGGTAAACTAATTTTCCTGCCGACATTAATCCCAGGTCTCACCATAGGTTGCAAGTTCGGTATGTCTCTTGAGCGCAAAGTAACACCTGTATTTACATTAGCGTAGGTACTACCCACATCTGTAATACATGAGGTTTCACTGTGCTTATGGTTGCTCAAGTGTGTCAAAATTGGTAGTTTGTCAATACAAGGCCGCTCCAATAGGGAAACTGCGGCTTTACTGTTAGTTGATACATTACTAATGTCCGGTAGAACATTTTGTGATGTTTCTGACAAAATGTCTAGTCGACTGTCTAGTAATGTGTCTGGCGATACGTCTGGTAACGTATCTGGTTGTTTGTCAATAGAAGGCCGCTCCAATAGGGAAACTGCGGCTTTATTGTTAGTCGATACATTACTAATGTCCGGTAGAACATTTTGTGATGTTTCTGACAAAATGTCTAGTCGACTGTCTAGTAATGTGTCTGGCGATACGTCTGGTAACGTATCTGGTTGTTTGTCAATAGAAGGCCGCTCCAATAGGGAAACTGCGGCTTTACTGTTTGTGAGTGTGTTACTAGCGTCTGGTAGAACATTTTGTGACATGTCTGGCAAAACGTCTGGTTGACCGTCTAGTAACGTGTCTGGTTGACCGTCTAGTAACGTGTCTGGTTGACCGTCTAGTAACGTGTCTGGTTGACCGTCTGGCGATATCTCTGGTGTAGAAAGGCTCGCAAGTCTTCCGGCGTTATCATCTGTCGTCGATGGAATCTCTGGCTGACTCGCCTTCTTCCCAAGTTCTAAACTCCGCTGGTGGATTAGCTGCTTCTTGCGACTTATCATACTAGTTACACGTCTGTCATGTTTTGTCGACTGTAGTATAGTATGGTTCACGTCGTGTGAAAAGGAATGAATTGAATTTGTAGTTAATAAACTACATGTACTCTGTACATCGTCTTCCTCGTCACTTACGTCTAGTGTGCGCACAGGCGCTCGAGTATACCACCCTATCGGCGTTCTGCAGGCGTATGCGTTTCCCGCTACTACTGCCGATGGTCTAGTTTCCCACACCTGATGTAGGTTGAATTGGTCTGTCCCGATCAGCATTGCTACCGATCTATAATTGACAGGACATTCGGGTACACCAAGGTGTCTGAAATACTTACGGTCCTCCAGAGATTGTTCCGGCACTGGACCTAGTAGGTTACTAAAGTCCTTCGTGGCCGCAAAGGTTAGATCTCTAAAGGGTAACAAAGACCTCTCCCTCTCGCTGTGCTGCGATTTTGGAAGAAGAGAGTCTAAGTCCAACTTAACTCGTGTCACTGGTATTGCACGCTGTCCGTGCATACTACTTACTGTATAACTGACGCGCTTACCTTGTTTAAGATCCGTCACGACGTCAGCTATCTTTTCGTCCACGTAGCTGTGAGATGAGGCTGAATCTAGAATCGCATAGATCCTCTTGCTCCCCTTTGTGCCAGTAACCTTAATCGGGATTACACTGAATCCCTTCAGTTGATCAGTGGTCAGGAGCGCGATCGACGGTTGTTCGTCTCCATTGGAATATTCGTCGTCTTCTGATTCTTCGTCCGACGATCCGGATTGTTCTGAGAAGCAATCCTCAATATGGGTCACGAAGGTTGGAGTCGTTTTCGATTCTCGTTTTCGGTAAGCCGCATCACATCTCGCTGCTGCTTCCGGGTGTTCCCTGGCGAAGCGTTTCGTCGGCGTGTGGCTGTCTGTGTGGAGCAGACTGTCATGGTTGCGTCCACAGGATGGACAAGTGTCGGTATTTGGGCAATCTTTACGGACGTGTCCGTGTCGCGTACACCGCCAACAAGAGTCCAGTGGCCGTATCTGCAGCCGTCGTTCTTCCGAGTTCAACTCGCGAAATTGTCGACAACCTCGTAACTTGTGACCAATATACCGCTTACCTAGATGCTCGCAGTATTGGCAGCCGTTGAAGTCGGTGCTGAGTTGCTGTCTCGTCTGTTTCGTCCCAATGGGCGCAGATACTCTATTACCGTCTGAGAATTGTCGTGATTCCGTCGGTGTGGCGTAAGTGGCCGTCTTAGTGGATGTTGTCTGGGGTTTTTGTCGGTTGGAGGATGGCAGTGTGATTCCTTCTGCCACGATGTGCTGGTCGGTGTAGTTAGATCGAGTTTCTACTACCGCCTCCCTGGATATTAAAAGGTACACATCTTCTAATTTTAAGAATCCTCCCCGCTCCTCTCGCTGGTATTCGACCTTCCTCCACTCCCGACGAAGTCGATGGTGGAGTCGTCCTATTATCTTTAATAGGACTGTAGGGGTATTCCCGTAATCAAGTTGTCCAATTGATCTTAAAGTGGTGATAGCGTTCTTGATCTCGTCAGCTAGTTTTAGTAAGTCGACGGGTTTAGTGATAGCCCCTCCCTTACAGAGTTCCTCTATTACTGACCTGGCCATGCTCACTGTACCTCCGTATATCGAAGTTAAACGATCGTACGCTAGTTCGAAAGCGTCCGGTACACCGACGAAAGTCTCCGCCAAACGTTTAGGTTCTCCTGACAACGTTTGGAGCAGGTAATTGAACTTCTCCCGTGATGTAAAGGCGCACACGGCGATCTGGGATTCGATATAGTCTACGAAGGTATGCCAGTGTTTTGAGCTACCGGAGAACTTCGGTGGTTGTTGTACCGGCAATCCCTGTCTGGCTGCGAATTTCGCTATCTCCTCGGCAACGTTCAGAGTTTCGCGTCCTTGGTTGGTAACCTTGTTGATATCCCTTCTTGGCGCTTTTCCCTGATACGATGTGGGGTTTGAAGGTACCGGTCTTTGTGGTTCCTTCGGGTGTCTATTGTGTTCGAATTCGGAATTTCTCGAACTGTCGGTGTAACCTTCCTCCAGACGCTCCTCGATCTGAGCCAACTTATTGACAACTGGTCGCAGAATGTCGGCGAACTGTTGTGTACTAATTGCGTCCGTTGGTTGTAACGCCTTCTGTGTTGGTGTATTCTGTGGAGGATTGTCTGCAAAGGAGTTGTCTGAACGCTCGCGTTTGTATTCATCGGCCGCCCCTGTTCTAAATACCTCGCGTTTCGGGTAATCCGATTCGCTCGAAGTACTACTATCATCCGGATATGGTGGTCGACGTGCTCGCGTTCGTTGCGTCGTACGAATTCTAACGGTTCGTTTCGGAACATCGTCCACTGATCTCCGTTGTTCGGTAGGCTCACAAGTCTTCCTCGAAGTCGTAGATTGCGATGCAAACTGGTTGATCGGTCGCGTATCCACTAGTCTCCGTTGTTCGGTAGGCTCACAAGTCTTCCTCGAAGTCGTAGATTGCGATGCAAACTGGTTGATCGGTCGCGTATCCACTAGTCTCCGTTGTTCGGTAGGCTCACAAGTCTTCCTCGAAGTCGTAGATTGCGATGTAAACTGAACCGGTGGTCGGACAACAGCGTTTGAATCTAAAGGCCTTGTAGGTCGAAATGTCATTGGGTATTCGTAGTGCGTAACGGGTTTAGGCGTCAAAGGTGGACTCACCTGTTTTGTCGTCAGTAGCGCAGGTCCGACCAATAAACTACTACGATCCGTAATCGGTGGGTTACTTACCTTGACTTTCGGAATAGGCAACGACGTTGCTCTTGGCGGTGTAAACTCGTCCGGAATAACAAACCTGTGTTCCGTCGCACCATGGATAGGAGAAATGTTACTACTACCCGCAATCGAAACAGGTTCCTTAGTCGTAACCGGTACAAACATATGAGTTACCTGTGGGAATCGTTGACACAAGTCCTTTACTAATTGTCGTTCCCGTCCGGGTGCTCCTACGCTTCCTTCCTTCTTTCGTTCCTGAATTTGGCGATGTCTTACCTCTATCTGGTCCAAATCATGTCCGTCTCGAGATCTCATCGATCGATTGCGGGCTTGTAGATCCAGATCTTCCTTGGCGTTGGCTAATTCTCTCGCCTTCTTCTCGAGTTCGAAACGGAGTTTAACTTCCTTTTCTCGTTGTTCCGTTTGTTGTTGTTGCGCCTCGAGTTCCGCTTGTCGTATAGCTGACTGGGCCTTTATTTGCCGTTTTTTCATTTCGGTTCTCGCTTCTGAAGCTAACCTCTGTCGCTCCAACTCGGACGCTGCCGCTGCCGCTGCCGCTGCCGCTGACTCGGCCGCTGCCGCTTGTCGCTCTAACTCGGCCGCTGCCGTTCGTTGCGCTAACTCGGCCGCTGCCGCTTGTTGTGCAATGTCCAACTCTAACCTTTCCATTTCGGCTACTTCCAACTCAGCTTGTTCTTGCAGGTGAGAGATTCTCGCAACATTCGCAACGCGTAGTTTCTCTTCTTCTGCTGCTACTTGTGCCATTAGTAATTGAGTTTGTTCCTCCCACTCCTGTTGTTGTCTGTAGAGTTGCTGTTGTCGAGCAGTTTCTGACGTAGCCATACTCACCTCGCCAATTTCGCTGCGAATACTCACCAGTGATTGATCTAGTGTTCCCGGTACCGGTTTGATTTGTGCGAGTGAAGTTTCCCTCGTAGCCTCCGGCACGGTTTCCCAATCTCCGACGTCCTCGCCGCACATGCGTAAGTGGTCCGTCAGATGTTTCAATTGTCCATCCAGTCGGTACAGTTCCTGTTCTTCCTCGGGTTGTAATAATTCGTCCGAAACTGACTCACCTAACAACTGGTCCGCTTGTTCCTGTTGTATCTGTCTAATCGTCGACTTAAACTGAATCAGTTTCTCTCTAGTGATCATTAGTTTCTCGAGGATTCTAAGTTGAGTATCCATGTCCTGTCTCTGTCTAGCTAGATCTTGTAGGCCAACTAGATTATCTACGGACTTATATACTTTACTCTGTACTCTAACCTGGAGGGTGTAGAACTCGAATCGAGACATCGGAGCGGTCAACCCGTCTAATATGCGTTGGCCTTCTCCAATACTCCTGGTAATATGCGCCATGTAACCTCCGACGCTTCTAACCACACTTTCTGTGCTTCCTGCTGAACTTACCATGTCCGTTTCCCTATATCTAGGTTGCGGAACAGTTAGAAAGTCCTCGGTCCTGCCGTCGCCTCGTACTACGGCATCCGGTACTCCCGTTGGATGTACTGGTGACGCACACGGTGTAGGTTCGGTAGGCTCGCGAGTCTTCCCCTGTTGTTCTTCCGCTGCTGACTTATCTCCGTCACATGAGTCATAGTCGGTTTGTGTATTTTTCGTATAGTCTTGTTTGTCACTCATTTCGGTAGTTGTAAGTCAAGTAAAGTGAGTGTCAAAGTATCGAGTTTTACCGTATTTATATCTAAACGGTACTAATTACAGTCTTATAAAATTAGCCTACCGGCCGATTTTATAGCAGATGGATAAAATTAGCCTAAACGGCCAATTTTACAGCAAATAAATGTCACGGAATAAGTATATAATAAAATTAGCCTAGCGGCCAATTTTATAACAAATAAATCGGATAACGATATGCGTTATCAAAAGGTAAATTAAATACAATAATACGGACTAATTCAGCAATGAACAAAGAAATCATACGGAATGCATAAATACTTGAGACAGTGGAACCCACAATAATTTTAACTAATACGGTAATGCCTAACTTATTTATGCAACTTTTCGAACTCACCCACTCCAATAATTCTCCAGAAAAACAGATTCCCAGATACAAACCGAACGTGAACCTTTCCGTTTTTAATGTTGCGGACGAAACGCGATTTTCCCAACCAAAGTTGTTGAGTTATCTATCTCCCAAACTTGCTAAACACGGTCTTGCTCCCGTTACAGTCTAGAAATGAGTTCTGAATCCTGAAAAACAAAAGAGTTAGGTTTTACTTTTACGAAAATTTTGTACCGGTACAATATGGTATTTAAACCCTTTTAAACACCGGTATTCAATTCCAAAAATATTTTACACGCGGTTCAAATCAAATTTTATTTCAAAAAATTAGCACTTAGCTAATCAAATATAAATTTTTACCTCAAAATACAAAATTTTCAAATAACTTTAGTCCTACCGAACCGTAGTTCAGTAAAACACATTCCTACTATTGGAAGAGACGGTAACAATACCTGCAATATCCTACTGTAAAGTTTGTAAATCAAATCATAAATCCGACCTTCTCACCAAAACAGTAAACTCTAAGTAAGCGAATATATTGCAGTATCGATCTCTTATAACCGGTGAGGCAGAAAACAGTCTACGAGCAGACAAACTTCGATAAAACAAAATCCCGCGCAGCGAATCCTAAAATCAGGCTGACTCACTGACGGACTAAGGGCTCGTATACTTTGCCGCGGTGTGATTTATATGGTTTGGGCAAAGGGACGCTAGCTAGGTACAGGCAGAGATTTGGAGATGTCTAACTAGCGGGCAAAGCACAGTACGGACAAAGTTAATTTTATATATTTTGAGGTGTAAATAATTTCTAACGCGCGTGTGTTAATTCTGAACGGTCAAAACAGTTTTGCTCCTTCACATATATAATTACTGGGTACGGTCTGCATTTTACGAATATTCTAATTTTATAACTTGTAGGTCCAATACTCACGAATGATAAGGTTCCTTCCCCTCTTGCGTATTTCCAGGACTCAAATTCAGGCATAAGGTTAATACTACGCCCAGAATTCGGCAATTTTAGGTACCAGGTCCCTGATACTAAGAAGAGATGTGTTAGTTTACTACTGTAGGCGTACGGGTACTAATAGCTATCCTGGCTCCTATCTAGAATTTTAGTCACCCAGGTAGTCCGGGTAACTTCCTATTAGGGCGTTGGCGGGGACACGGTAGATGTTAGTATCCCTGATAGCCTCAATTTATTTGCGCCTAGCGTAAACTGCCCTACCGCCTGAACGGTACAATCCCAATTCAGGTGAAAACACAGCAACCCCCCTAGCCTACAAGTTCTAATGCAATGGACACTGTCATACTGCAAATAGTCGCACACGCACCTGTACTTAGCAAGAGTTAAGCGTACAGTTTGCTGCACCCTAACCAATGTGTATGCCTTGTACCGGTGTGCCTACGTCCTATCTGCGTACTAGTATCTCTGCTCTCTCTCTCCCCCCCCCCCGTAGGAATGTGAAGGTCTACTGTGGGTTTTCCTGAATCAAGACTACTACTACTACTAGGATCGGCATGCTGCATTGCAGCTGCATTTTTAAGAATGCTGTGCCGGCTTGTCAACAAAATTGCACCGCCACAACTCCCTATCACCCATGACATTTGCTAGATCATCCGCATCTTTAAGACCAGTGTCCTTTAAGATGCGTCTCAAGAAAGTCATGGGCTGTCCACCATGCTTATTCACTCCATGAGGCTGCCAAAGTACAAGATTATGCACTGGCTGGTCCTCACGGCGAAAGCAATGTCCTGCAAAGCGGAGGCGATTTTGTTCTAGTGTCAAGCTTGGGGGAACCAATAAGACACCTCCAATGTTATATAGTGTCTGGTTGGAGATGTGTGCATTGTACTTGACACAATGAACCCGGCGTAGCATTCTTGTGAATGTGCCATCCAGAGATTTGGTGTCCTCAGCAGTTAGAGCCCAGCATGGACTCCCGTAGAGGAGTACTGGAACTACTGCTGCTCTAAATAATCGGACCTTAAGTTTCCGATTAATTCTCGGTGACTTCCAAATCCTGGAAAGCCTATTCAAGGCTGCCCATGCCTTTCCCTTACGTATTCGAAGGTCCTCACCTGACTTCCGGATCCATGATCCCAGGTAACAGAAGTCGTCGACATGCTCAAGCATACCATCCTTTGAGCTTATGCTCATCCGATCAGAGACTTGCTGAGGACTTTCAAAGTTAACTGTCAGAATTTTGGTCTTTCTGGAGTTAATAAAAAGACCAACACTAGAAGCAGCATGTTCTAATGAGTAGTGTTGAGAACTGAATCAATTTTAACTAATTTCAGTTACAGTTACAGTTTCAGTATTCAAAGTTTTGCATTTCAGTTACAGTTACAGTTTCAGTATTACAAAGTGTAACATTTCAGTTACAGTTACAGTTTCAGTATTACAAAGTGTAACGTTTCAGTTACAGTTACAGTTTCAGTATTACAAAATTGAGCATTTCAGTTTCAGTTTCAGTTTTGATCGCGATAAAATTTCTTTTACAGTTTCAGTTATAGATTCAATATATTATCCCACATAGTAAGCAGTCATTGAAATAATTTCAGTCTCATTGGGGCGGGGTACAGTGCAGTCATTCACCCAATGAGCAAGGGTGTCATTACGTTACGTTACGGTATCTTTTCAGGAATACCGTAGCTCAATATTTTTCCGTAACGTAAACCGTAACGTAATAGCTTTTTCAATACCGTAAGGTAATATTACTGTATATTTTTACCGTAAACCGTAACGTAATAGCGTAATATTTTTTTTAGCTACCAAACAATAATTTTGGACAAAAAAGTAAATCTTTCGACAAAAAACTTTCACTTGAACGTTCTAGCTATTCAATATAAAGCTAAATGCTTTTAGGTTTTTTTTGTCTGTACACGGTATCCTTATAGCCAGCTTCCTGGCTGCGACAGTTATTTATGATGAAGTTTTAATTAATAATTAATTAATAGTTAAATTAAGTTTTAATTAAACATTACGTTTTAATTAATGTTAAGCTAACTAGGGTTACTGACTGAACTATTTATACTGAGTCTCTGCTCTATCCTAGCTGTAGCCTATAAACGCAGTATGCTGTAATGGTATAGATCATAGATTTACAGGACAGGTCAGTAGGTTACATGGTAGGCCTACCTACAGGGCCACCGCTACCTGTATGTCTTATTTATGACAACCTATTACAACACAAGCCAAGCCGATCTACCAATTTAAAGTTATTTTTTTGTTAAGTTAATTTGCAATTTCAAAACATTGAAACTATAATTTTCCGATTTTCAGACAAAAATAGGATGAAACTTTAAATATCTCTTTGTGGTCCTATGGTAATCTGAACCGGTTATTACGTTACGGTATTTTCGGTAAATACGCAATTATTTTTTTCGGAATACAGTAACGTAACGTAATTTGGAAATTATTCCGTGTAATGTAATATCGTAACGTAAAAAGTTCAGTTTTTCAACCGTAACGTGACGTAATACCGTAACGTAACGTAACGTAACGTAACGTAAAACATCCTTGCCAATGAGTCACTTGCCGAATACAAAAGGTTTTATCTAAAACTAAAAGTGAGTCACTTTAATATATATACACTAATAATAATATTCATTACGAAACTGGCTCTTTATAGAGCTAATAGGTAGTTGTTGTAGGAAAGATGGACCCCATCTATGGTAATATTTTGTAACTAATATAGGGCCTACTGATAGTACTGTATGTAATGAAAGTGGCGGTCACAAGATCAACTAAAGGTACCCACATTTTACTGTACATCTTGTTTCAGTGCTTGTACTGTTATCATTTATTGTTTTGGTTATAAAGGGCATGCTTCTGAAACCTGCTCATCATTTTCCGTAATTTATAATTTGTTGTAGTAAGCATATATTTGTAGTTTTGGTTAGACCCACCTCGTTAAGCTACTCCTTTCACTTTTTAAGTTTAATTGTAATTTTGTAATTTATAATGGTAAACTTGATAAAAATTTACTTTCCAGTGTACCTCTAGTGTGATATCCCCTGTGATATTAATATTACCAGTAACATTAATAATTCATAATGTAAAATATATATCCGTTATATCCCTCTACCGACCATTACCATTAACTATATTTTTGTTTATCTAAAACATTTACATTTAATATGCGATATTTAGGAAGCAAAGAGTGCTGATAAGGCTGATATGTAGTCTAATAGTTGAGATTAGGGTTCAACAGAAGGCACTTTATGGGGCCGAACCGAACCGAAGCAGGGCCAACTTCGGGCCGAACCGAACCGAATCCGAACCGAAGTTCAGAAAGTTAGCAAGTTATGGTCATAAATTCGTATTTACGTCACTATACTGGCTGACTGGCAGTGGCAGACTGGTACCTATTTGGTCTGCGGACTTAGCGAGAAAGCTATGATTAATTAAAAAATAAAATGGCAATATTCAGATATTTACATTACTGTACATTACTAACCTAAACTACTGTATACTTACTGTATGCATGCACTTACTGTATGCACCACATTTTCACCCGTAGTAAGCCGTACAGTTGTCAGTAGTGACATCAAATTTAGAAAACCTCACTAAAAGTACAGGTAGTCTTTGTAATACTATTTATATGAGGTAGTAGGTATATTTGGTATTATGTATCAAAGTTATGATTAATTAAAAAATAGGTACTACAAAGTAAAATGGCAATATTTAGCCTAACCTAAACTACTGTATAATTAAGCTAATTTTGAAACTACCCAAGTAAACTGGAAACAATTAAAAAAATAATGCCATTTTTTAAATGTAAGTTCAGTCCACAATTAAGGGTGTAAACGTTAAGCAGACAGTGGTGCAGACACCTGGTGCGGACAGTGGTGCAGACACTGTATGTAGTACAGGACGTATGTAGTACAAGTCGGGGTGCGTCGGGGTGAATGTGCCCTGATTACAAATCATTATAAGTGGTGTGTACGAAAGTAATTAATCGGTATTCCCGTTTTCATATAAACAATAATGTCTATAAATTGTAAGCAGCAATGTCTCCAAGGAATGAGGTTTAAGAGACAGTGTTTGATTGTTTATACATGACCTACTTTATACAGAGTATGTTTAATTTGTTTACCTTTACTGGAGCCACTGCTTATTAATGTATAATAAAACGAGCTAATTAAGTTATTGTCTCATGCTGGGGATATACATTCACTAACCACAGTATGGTCTCAGGAATTCTTAGCCAGCGAGTATTCTTAGCCTGTGAGTATTCTTGGCCATTGGGTATTCTTAGCCCGCAAAACAATAACGTTTATTGTTTTGGTTCCCCCAATACTCCTCTGAAACCTGCTCCTTTACTAAACTGCTCCTTTACTAACCTGCTCGCCCCTTTACTGTCTGCACCAGTGTCTGCACCAGTGCCTGCACCACTGTCTGCACCAGTGCCTGCACCACTGTCTGCACCACTGTCTGCACCAGTGTCTGCACGACTGTCTGCACCAGGTGTCTGCACCACTGTCTGTACCACTGTCTGCACCACTGTCTGCACCACTGTCTGTACCACTGTCTGCACCACTGTCTGCACCAGTGTCTGCACCACTGTCTGCACCAGTGTCTGCACCACTGCCTGCACCACTGTCTGCACCAGGTGTCTGCACCACTGTCTGCACCACTGCCTGCAACAGTGTCTGCACCACTGTCTGCACCACTGTCTGCACCACTGTCTGCACCACTGTCTGCACCACTGTCTGCACCACTGTCTGCACCACTGATGCACTGTCTGGACCACTGTCTGCACACTGCACCACTGACTGCACAAGTGTCTACACCACCAGACCACTGTCTGCACCACTGTCTGCTCTGCACCAGTGTCTGCTTAACGTTTACACCCCAAAATTAATTAGTACAACGATGGACAGATTGATTAGTCTTACTGTCTTCTGGTCTTAGCTCTATCAGTCAATGTAATACTTGGAATATTTAGCAAAGCTTGCTCCGGGCTTCTGCAGTATCAATTGCAGAAGCCGAACCGAACCGAAATTGCCATACTTCGGCCCGAACCGAACCGAAGCCGAAGCTTCTGTTGAGCCCTAGTTGAGATAGATAAACCTCTGACTAATTATAACTACAGTATATGCTAGATCTTCGTTTATTACTCGATGCTTGACTCGCCAAATAAATCACAGTTGAGATAAGTGTGCAATGGGTCTTTGCGCCACTTGACAACTATCAAGGTTCAAAACGATAATAATAATTAAAAATACAAAAATGTTTTAAAAATGATACCCATATCGACCACTGTTATTAATTTATTAAACTATTACAATACTGTTTCAAGTGCTCATTGATGTTAGTTGTGTAGTAACTGAAACGATTTTTAGTAATTTCAGTTTCAGTTACAGTTACAGTATTCAAATTTCCTAATTACAGTTTCAGTTACAGTTACAGTATTAAAAATTCGCAATTACAGTTACAGTTATAGTTACAGTATTAAAAAATAATCAAAATCATTCAGTTACAGTTGCAGTTACAGTATAATTACAGTTACAGTTCTCAACACTACTAATGAGCTGAGGAGCCGTTGGGCTCCCTCTAATGATTCTGAGAGTACTCCTAAGTCATCAGCAAAGTCTAGATCAGTTAGGTACTTGGCAGGATTTCCTCGACTTCTGGAGCCAGTAGGTGGAGTTATCATCACCCCATCATCATTATGATGATCTAAGGACATGCGTAGAACATAGTCAACCACAATAATGAATAAGAATGGTGCAAGTGTGTCTCCTTGGAGGACGCCCCATAACACTTCGAATGGTTCTGTGTCACCGTCAACAGTAGACACAAATGTTGTCGAACCATCGTATACTGATCTGATTGCTGCAATAATTTCATCAGGAATCCCATATAATGAAAGTATGCTGAACATACGTGAGCGAGAGACTGAATCAAAGGCCTTGAAGAAGTCAACAAAGATAACAGCCAGATGCCTGTCTTTCTTTTTTGATAATTCTTCAATTATCCTTCTAAGTGCCAAAATGGGCTCCATGGTCCCACGACCTTTACGGAACCCATTCTGATTTCCACGGAGCAGTCTCTCAATGGGATCCCTGATGCGATTTAATAGAATCCTATTGTATAGCTTTGCAGCAATTGAGATCAATGAGATTCCCCGAAAAGAACCATAGAGTGTTAGGTTGCCCTTCTTGGGAACTGGCACCAACTTATTTGTTTTCATTTCTTGTGGGACTCTTGTTGTACGGTACATGTCTACTATGATGGGATAGATGAGCTTTAAACACTCAGGTATTTTAAAGACCTCAGGGGGAACACCATCTACTCCACTGGCACGATTGGTCTTAATGCTCTTTGCAGCAGCCTTCACTTCTGCAAAGGAGATATCGCCAATGGGAATATCTGGGAGTACAGACTCAGACACCTTTACTTCTATAAAGTTATCAGGCAATACCCTGTCATTATTGAGGAGTTTTTCAAAGTGGGCTTTCCAACCATTGAGGCGATCGGCTGGTGATTCTGCCTTAACCTTGGTGGTTGGTTGGCTTTTCCGCCCAGTAAGCAGATTGATCGATTTCCATGCCTGGGATGATTGCCTGCTGTCGTCAGCATCATTGATGGCATCAACCTGTCGGTTTATTAGCTCCTGTAGATTAACAGAGTACTGCCTGTTCAGGGACCTAGATGCAGCCTTAACTGCATTCTTGGCCGCTGTAGTCTGTTTGAGTCGGGACTCTTTCTGCGCCTTATGAAGGTCATTTCGGCACTTTTGAATTTTGTTGTCAGTCCAGGGGGCCCTTTTCCTGTTTCGAGGGTATACAGGAACTGTTTCTGCAGCTGCTAACTTAACTGCTTCTGTGAATCAAGACAGTACAGTCCCTATGATGTAATTTTAGGCTCACAGCGTGTCACTACGTCTACCTCTTGATCTTTTGGTCTTATACTTAGGTAGCAAGGATCGAACGCTGTCTAACCTTTCAGGCGATGGGCGAATAACTCTAGATGGTATTGCGGGTTGTCTCTCGTCTACATTCCCGTGATGTTCCCGTTCATTGCTGCGGCCCGATGTCTAGCCGGCCATCCTGTCCCTGAGTTTGTTCACCGTAGTGAATCCATGATAAAACAGATAGAAAAGAGCTGAGATGTGACTAGTATTTCTGACTTTTATTACAAAAGATATAATAACTATTATACAATAAACAATGTAATCTGAAATAAGACAGAAAGTTAAGGTAGATCAGCAAGTGAGATTGAATGAAGAAGTTTTGAAATTGAGATTGATAACTAATGAACAAATCGCACCTTTTTATACCAAATTTGTGCCGCAATCAATCGAGAAAATTCTCGATTGTTCTATAGATTCTAACAAGGTTTTAAAGATAGCTATTGGTCCAGCTAATATATAACTTGCACGACATTGGTTACAATCAAATAACTACGGTCTCATTGGTACAGACAAATGCAATTAATTTGTAGCGGTTAATTTAAATGAGTTGAAATTCTGCACAAAAAATAATTCGCACTTATTAGGATTCGAACTCGATACCTACTACACATATAATTTCCAACGCTCTACCGACTGAGCTACTGAACCACTTGACCGATAGGTGCACAATAGATAGAGCCAATACTAATGAGAACTCAAAGCAATCTTTACAAAGTTAATTCGAATAAAATAAAATTTTGAAAATCCACGGCATTTAGGGAATATAATTCTATAAGTAATGAATTCTAGGGTGGGATACAACAACAGCATAGTGGTACCACCAAAACCCATCATCATTCCTACAGGATCGCCAATAGTCCACCAGATTATATGGGACTCCCACAAATCGATATTGCATGGGGGCACCAACCGAACCCTCACAGAGATAAGGAGGACCTATTGGGTCAAACAATTAAGGAAGAAGGTTAAAGCGGTAGTGGGGCAGTGCCAGACCTGCCGACGAGCGAAGAAGGAGCGAGCCGTGCAGGAGATGGCGCCACTACCGGCGAGTAGGGTAAGACAGCACGACCCGCCATTTACACATTGCGGTGTGGACATGTTCGGGCCGATAAAGATCAAAGTGATGCGACACACGGAGAAACGCTACGGCATTATCTTCGTATGCAACAACACGCGGGCGGTAGGGATAGAACTCGCCCAAGATGCAACCGCATCAGTGTTCATTAACGCCTTAGAAAGGTTTAGGGACCGCAAAGGTGGGACGATCGCAGTGATATACAGCGACAATGGCACCAACTTTGTGGGCGCAGAGAGTGAGATGGCAGAGGCCTTGGACATCTTGGAAGGGGAGGAAGTCAGGGCGGCCATGAGAAGACGACAAGTAAAGTGGGAGAGAAGGACGCCGTATGCACCACATACACTAGGATGCGTCGAGAGACTGGTGGGCAGTTCAAAGCGTCTAATGACGAAGTTAATGAACACCCACATGGTCACTGAAGACGTCTTACGGACAGTACTTGCGAAGTGCGAGGGGATCATTAATAGCAGACCGCTATATCCGGAGAATGATGACCCTGAGTCATTAGACGTGCTAACGCCTAGCCATTTTCTGATGGAAAGGCCAGCGACCATCGATATGCGGGGTGTAGACCCAGATGACATACACTCCCGCCAGAGTTGGAAAGTCGCTAAAGCAATAAGCGCAGAGTATTGGAGGAGGTGGGTAGAAGAATACCTACCCACGCTCCATAAGCGAAGCAAGTGGAGGAAGCCGAACAGGGAGTTAAGAGTAGGAGATCTCGTAATCGTTACGGATGATACTATCATCAACAACCAGTGGCGGTTGGCGAGAGTTGTAGGCACTTACTCCGATGAGGACGGAAGAGTCAGATCGGTTGAAGTGCGGATAGGTAGCAAGATAGGCGCGAAGGACAGAAAAACCTACAGGAGAGCGGTAGGGAAATGCTGTCTTCTAGAAGGGGCACCTTAGAAGTGGAGTTAGTGCGTAGTTTAGTCGTCCAAGTTTTGGACTGAGGGGGGTGGGATTGAGGGCGAGACGCCCTTCCCACATATAAAATTTGAAAAATAAAATAAAAATAAAATAATAGTACATAGTAGGTACACAGTTAGTAGGCAGAAGGTACGTAGTACCTAGTTAGTTAGTAGGTACGTAGTACCTAGAGTTAGTTAGTTAGTTAGTAGGTACGTAGTACCTAGAGTTAGTTAGTAGGTACGTAGTACCTAGAGTTAGTTAGAGAGTTAGTAGGTATGTAGTACCTAGTTAGAGAGTTAGTTAGAGGGTACGTAAGTACCGTTAGTTAGTTAGTTAGTTAGTTAGTTAGGAGGTACGTAGTACCGCCAGTTAGAGAGTTAGAGGGTACGTAGTACCGTTAGTTAGTTAGAATTAGAGTTAGAAGGTACGTAGTACCGATAGTTAGTTAGAGAGTTAGAGGGTACGTAGTACCGATAGTTAGTTAGAGAGTTAGAGGGTACGTAGTACCGATAGTTAGTTAGAGAGTTAGAGGGTACGTAGTACCGTTAGTTGGAGTTAGAGTTAGAGGGTACGTAGTACCGTTAGTCAGAGTTAGAGTTAGAGGGTACGTAGTACCATTAGTTAGAAGAGAGAGAGTAAGAGGTAAAAGGGGTATATAAGATATAGATATTAGTTAGCAGTTAGTAGAGAGAGGGGGGCATATGAGTACAGCTGGGTAAACCGTGTGGCCACACGACGTATACTGCTGTACTGCATAGACCCACAGAGTAGGCCAGAATGTGGATTAGAGAATAGAATAATCCATAGGCAGTAGTAAGTAGTAGGACAGTAGAATCAAAATAAATAAATAAATAGAATAGGGCTGAAAATTGTAAAATAGTGGCAACACAATGGAAGTTATTCTGGAACATAATAAAAGTAACGGACAGAAATCGAAATTAGGGTGTATTTACTAGCTTCAAAATTAATTAAGAATAATTTAGGTTAAAAGGCGCAGTTAAGTAGAAAGTAGGCCATTATCGAACTGTACAGAACATCCTAGATACATCACTCATCTGTATTGCGCCTTGGTAAGGCACCACCTTGCAGGTGAGCGAGTGAACGTTCGGAATGGCGAGTAAGTTGATCAGAAAGAGAAAGGCGGAGTCAGGAGGAAAGGAGATACTGGTGGATTTCACCAAGAGACATCCGGAAGAGAAGACGAGAGGATACTACGAGAGGTTGGAAAGGGGTCACGCGGCACGAGCGCTGCAGGATCACTTCCGGGAGGCGCACGAACAGCGGCTGGTCGGGACCTACGGGACCCCGTCGCTAGATAACGCGATCTTCCAACATTTCCACTACGTGGTAAAAGGGGACGAGGCGAAGTTCGGGATTCCGAAATACCCGAGGGAATCACCGAGGAAGGACTGGAAGAGATTCATAGAGTCCGTCAACAGAGGAGGATATATGATCCTAGATGACGAGGGAACCGTGGAAGACGAGGCGGGTTCGAGACGAGGAACGGCAGGGTCGGCCAGGACCATACTCCTACATTTGGCCGCGCCAAATGGGGACATCTTCTTATTCGACCTAGGGACGTATGGGAAGAAGGACGGGCCGAAATTAGACCGATTACCGAAAGCGGTACAAGTCTTAGTAAGAGAGAAGTCGACGACGAAAGTGGGATCGGCGATTCGCGAGGACGCGGAGAGGATCATCGGTCCGGACGCCACCAACCTCCTGGATATGCAGAAAGTCTTTATGGCCATGACGGCACCGGATGGATTGGGGGTAGTCGAAAACACAGGCCAGTGCGGGGCGGTGGCGATGGGCCAATTATTGGGGCTCGTATGCCACAAACCGATGGACTGGGGGAAGTTTAGGGAAGAATACGGAGCAGAACTAGCGAACTCGCTAAAGTGGGGAGCGAGACCGGGAAAGCAGGAGGTATATCAGTTCCGCAGGGGAGCAATAAAGGTATATCAGAAGCGATATATCCTGCAGGAGGACTGGATGATGATAAGTTTGCTTAACTTATTCATGACCGTAATCATCGAGAGGGAACCAGGGGCATTTCTGTTATCGGGATCACCCCTAAGCTACAGGAGAGCCTTTAAAGTGGCCTTTGACGGTCTGGTAGACCACCCGGGGCTGAAGGGCGAGTCGGTGTACTACAACAGCCGACATCTGGTAGACGGGGAGACAGATACACCGTATCAGAGATGGGAGCAGTTAGAGACGGATAGACGAGAAGCAAAGCGACTGGAAGAAGTCGCTAGACGGGAGAGGATAGAAGCAGAGGAGAGGGAAGAGGAGGCCAGGACACAGAGTTACGGCTTCGAGGAACAGGCGGGCCTAGACGAACTTCATTGGACTTCGTCAGGGAGTTCGGGGGAGTCTCTAGGGCGAGAATTGGGATGGACGGTGGGATCGCCGAAACAGTCGACGTCGGGGTTGCGAACGATGCCCATACCAGCGGGCGCCGAGGGCGACCAACCGCCAAGGAAGTTGAGGGAGCTAGAGGGATGGAGAACTACGGGCGAGAGCCAAGGCGGGAAGGGACATAGTGGATCCATCGGGATACCGGGATTGGAGACACTACCAGAAGAGGAGGACGACGACGACGAGTTCGGAGAGATGCCGCCCATAGAGAGGATAGGCCACTCGGACACGGACTGGGTTGGCGGAAGGGTGGTGATGGCCAGTGGGGCGAGGGCCTTCTGGAACAGATCCGGCAAGCGGACCTGGGTGCACGAGGAGCCGGCGATGGATTTCGCGGGGAGCACCATCAGGTTGGGCGAGCAACCGGGGACGGCACCACGGATAGTATTCGGGGAGACGATGCCCGAGAGGGGCGGAGATATCGACGTAGACAGGGAGACCAACGTAGAGAAATTCGCCTACCAGCGACTCCACAGACCGCGGAGATCGCTTGGGACGAAAGACGAGGTGGGACGGGAGACATTGGTACTCGGCTGCGATTACTGTGGGAAACAAACCCATCGGGAAAGCAGCTGCCTATACCGGTTCCAACGGGGAACCTTTTGTCTCTACTGCAGAGAACCAAGCCACAGGATGGGGGCGTGTCCACGGTTGCATAACCGATGTCCAAAGTGCCGCTTTCGGGGACACTACGGACGCGAGTGCGACTGGATGAACGACGAGGAGAAGTTCACGAGATTCGAGGAGTGGGCCGACGTCGGGGCCATGACGCGCCAGCGCATGAAGGCCCAGGAGTTCAAGTGGGGTTTCTTCCTTATCAATCAGGAGACTCACATGGAAATCATAAAGCGGAGGCTACCGTTTACCTACCAAGAGGTAGCAACGGCGGCGTCGTACGCTGGAGTGATGAACATGCAAAGGTATCTGGACAGGTGGACGCCAGAGAACCGAAGGGAGTTTAGGGATTTCTTGGCGGAGCACGTACCAAAGGCAATGAAAATGATCCTATGGGATGCCACTAGAGGGAGACAACCGGGCCATTCTGAGGGGCCACCGGCGAAGCGATATCGGGCACTAATAACACCAGCGCCCAAGGAGCCAACGACCGGGATCAGCAAGGAAGTGGCGGCGAAGGTCCGAAAGCAGAAAGCGGATGATGCCAGAGGAACGGTGATAACCAAGAAACGGCCCAGGGAAGAGGACGCCAGGGGGAACTAGCCCCGGAGGAACAGATAGGTTCCCAGAGTGGAGGGAGAGAGACAGGGACTTGGACGTGGTACGCCTGGCAGGCGCCGCGTGGGACGTACGAACTATTAAGTACAAATTCAATTAATGCAAAATGATCATATAAGTGCAATTTGTATGTACGTACGTAGTAATTAGTAATCTAGAAATATACATACGTTCGGAGTAAGTACTATAGTCATACAACCTTTCTCAATTAGCTACTGGGACTGGGGGATAACTGACTATGGCACTATGGACGAGACACCAGACAATTTCACACTTCTTGAGTGCGACGGCACGAGAGGGGGGGGAGATTCGTCAGAAGGGAAGAGACAGTCGAAGTGAGGTTGAGGGACGGAATAATAGTGCGGAGTGCGGTGAGAGTGCGGACGCAATTCTAGTGTGGAGGGGGAGGAATAAGAGGCTGAGTGAGGGACGAGGAGGTCCGAGTGTGAGAGAGTTAGGGTGAGAGTGAAGGTGAGATAGGGCGGAAGTGTTGGGGAAACAAAAGTTGCGTGAAAGGTGAGCGCGATCGGCCCGACATGAGACGCCAGGCACACAGGGTAGCGTTATCATACCCATAGGGGGCGGCCTGGAAAGCCGACTCCGAGAGAAAAGAATTCCACCCCACACCCAATACTAGATCGGGATCCAGCGGGATTGTAGCACGCCTTTTGGTTGATGCTATCTTCTTACCGGGAAGATAGCATGGGGGGGAGTGTTAGCTTATTCAATCCCGCTAACACCCCATAAAGTTATAAGCCGATAAGCAATATTGGGAGCCACGAGATTGGATAGTTAACCAACTCGTTCCATCCCAATAAGAGTGGGAAGGAAGCACACAATAAAGGGTCAGGGGCCAAACCCCTAACCCAGAGAGAACAGGTGGAGTGAACGGGAACACTCCACGGGGCGCCAACAAGGGTATCAACCAATCAGAGGGGGGCAAGGCATCGATTAGGTAGTAATTAGGCCAACCGTGTAATATAATCAGTAACCTATTAATCAGTAATTCAGTTATCTCAAGTGCAGTAGTGCTAGCTTAGGTTAGTTAGTTTAGATAGGGGAGCACGGGACTTTTAGTTACCGTATCCCGCCTTCCACATATCTATATCTATATTTTATACCCATCAGTTATTATACACCGAACATCAGAACTCATTCACTGCTTTCGTTTACTCTTTATACACGGCGGGGACGCGTAAACTAAAATACCGGATAAATCGGGATCCCTCCTGGATCCCGTCACACTATTAATGAGTCTGTATCTGATGCAGAAATTTCAATACGGCAGTTTAATTCTTTCTCAATAGGTAGCAATTTATCATAGTACAGCTCATACATATCCAATTTAGCCAAATCCAACACCATGCTACCAATAAATATAGGCTTATCGAGAGTTACAGAGTCTTTCACTAATAAATGTCCCGATAATGTATTATTTTATATTATAAATTGTTCATGATTAATACAATTTACCAATTGGTCACATTTATCATTGCTATTTGCGATACGAAAGTTACATCGATCTCGTATCTTTTCTATTGACTTACCGAATAAAGAGTTATTAAGCAATTTTGCGACAGCTGTATCAATGTAACTTTTTGCTAGTCGCCTTTGATTAATATTAAAATCTATGTAATTTTTAAATACAAATTCTTGTTGAAAAGAATATAATTTATGTAGTTTAGTAACAATTAATCCATGTTTTATATAAAATTTTAACAGTTTCAAATGTAAATGATAAAATTCTTTATCAAATTGCGTCAGCAAAAATTTTGGTGTAGGCATCTTATATTTACGGGAGGTACCTCTTTGTATCAATAAGTTATTAAATTGTTCCCTCATATAAGGTGAAAGCATTGATTCATTTATACTTAAATGCTCTGGGGCTAACGGTAATTGTAATGTTTGATCGTGAATAGCTTTGGGGTAATTTAAATCACATATTAAAAAATATCCAGTAGATCCATCATTGTCTAAATCTACCAAGTACTCGATTAGTTTTTCTGGAATTGCATTCTCTAAATGTTTAATACTTACTTCTTTGAATTGTGAGGTGGGTAGTTTTTTACTTAAATTCCCAGAATATAAAGAGTTGAAATCAATATTCAAAATATGGCATTCTTCCTTAGTAGAATCATATGTACTTGTTTCGGGTATATTTGATTCTATATAATGCTTTCGACAAAATGAAACACCACCCCTAATTGATTTTTCAAAATCTCTATATGTCTGATAATCCTTTATTAATTCTATTTTACATTTATTATATTTTAGTGCGCAATCATAGGTAAAAAACAGTAAAAAACCACTTCTAAATCGTAATTTTGTTTACAAACATTCCTAAAATTCTCAAATATATCAGCAAGCAAACAAACATCGAGTTTTAAATAGGCTAAAAGATAATCTTTGAGATTCACACAGTCGAATTCTACCCATGATAATCCCGCAAACCTATAATCTTCAATTGTGCATGTTTTTTGACTTAAGTTACTAAAAAAATTATTTATAGATGGTAAACCGGTATCATTAAATTTATTTATATCTGTCAAGTACTCGTATGGAAATACTCCTTTCCGATTAATTGTTGAGTTATTCAAGTTTGGATAAAAATATTTCATTTCTTGTAGAGTAATAGGTAAAATTGAGCTTATATCATGACTCGCTACATCCTTTGTTGAACACTCAACTAAATTACTTAAAGAAAAGCTTAAAAATTGATATGTGTCTAAGACACGTAACTCAATTTTTTTAGAAGTGTTTTTAATTGGGATAAATGCACTCAGTGAAATATATCGTTCTGTATTTCTCGGTATAACCTTTATATCCCAATCCGTGTATTTCTTATCTCTAAATCCGGTTTGTAATATACAATATATATCATAATTATTGGAATTGTGCCCGCAAAGTACATACAGGTATCGTTTCAATGATAAACTTCGGTTACAACTATTACAGGCTGCTGCAATATATTTACCTGTAATATGTGAATGATGTCTGTTTTTCCCTACATTATTATTTAAAGTAACATTACAATAGAAACAAAATTTTGCCTGTTCAAAATTTACAAAATCAATATTAGTAAATAACATAGTTTTATGAGTGTATATTTCTGACCAACAACATAATTCAGTTAAATTAGTATATAATGAATCTAAGAAATCTTGAATACAATTATTATTATTTGACTTTACGAATGTTTTCAAATGACATTTTGGAGCATCAATTAATTCACTATTGGGAACAATTAAATAACTCACAGCACACAGTATATGCTCCTGTATAAATTGATTATTAACTGAAGGTTGTAAGATACATTCTATATCAAAGTAGGTGACAAACAATGGGGATAAGGTTCTATCTAAATTTGTAAAACTAATGTGTGTTCTTTTTTTATTAGGTAGTTTCTCTCGTTGACTTCTTCCTTAGTAGCAGGCGAGACGGTGTCGATGAAGAACTTCCGCTCGAAAAAAATGTCCCAAACACCTTTCACAATATTTCCTATTCCTGATATGAAGAGCTCTCGTATTCAGCAATCAATTCAAGTTAGTTATGCAAACATAATGATTCAGTTTAGGTACATTGTTATTTTTTACTACAAGTAATATATTTAATAACTCTTTATCTGGTGTAATTTTACTAAACAGTGGTTGTTTTAATATAGATACAGGGGTGCGTTTGTTGTCGTTATTCCAACATAGTAAATTAATTATATATTTAGAATTTTGTTTTTCAAAAAGTTTAATCGCTAGCTGCCACTCTGTTGGATAATCATTTTTCCTGTTGTCAAAAATGAAATGACTCATATAATTTTTGTACTGCGAAGTACGGTTTTTGTTGTTTTTCACTTTGCTACTAAATTTTGTGGCTATAATTAATAGCCCATTTGAAACAGTCATTATCAGCCGATTGTATATTTATAACACACTGTTTACCTGATAGAGCCTTAGGTAATTCCATATATCCATGCCCCTTATATAGTAACGACCTACACTTAGATTCAGCTAATTTAATTTCAACCCTTAATAAAGATTTAATACGCCACCCCGAACCACGTGTGTTAAAGATGGCTATTTTTTGTAATATATTTTCCACCACATACTCAAACCATGTGTCAAAACTTTGTGATGAATCTACAGTATTAATAGCACCACCAGAAGAATTAAAATAAAAGGTTTCCAATTGCTCGCCTTCTGAAAAATGTGATCTGTACATTAATACATTTAGACCTAACCACAGTCTAAGAACATTCATTTCTTTCAATCTATCTAATATTAACTGAAGAATATTACCTCGAATTTGCATTAATGCTGTTTCTACATCGGGATAATCTCTAGAAGTTGGGAGGTCGTGGACATAAATTTCAAGACGATTATTGTGAGCTTCTTGTTCCTGCGTAAAAATTGTTGCGCATGTACTAAGAGCCACCCTTAAGTTTTTTCTAGATAATATATTTTTATGTTGCGGAGATTTACGCTTTCTTGTGTAATAACATTTCAAGTGACAGTCGTGTCGTAAATAATTCTCATATGTATACTCTTTATTACAGGTAGAACAAGTCAATTGATAGGTACGGAACTCCATTTCTTTACAACCAGTAGTTGATTCATGTCGTTTACAAATTTCGCTGCATGAAGTCACGACATGACACTTAAAACAAGAATAACCTTCAAAATGTGACCGTAGGTGGCATAAATAATTATGTCTAGCTACATTCATATGACAGAATGAACAACATATTGTTATTTTATCCATGTTGAAGTTTGTTTAGATTAATAATAATAATAATAATAATAAAATATCACCAAATATTAAAATAAAATGAAATGAAATGAAATGTTATTGACTATATCTAAACATTTATATGCTAGCAAGTGAAATAACTTTAAATCAATCACCAATCGCTTATGGGTATTGGAAACCTCAAAGAGTTTATAACTTATGATCAGGTTTACATGTTAGAATAATAATCTGGTTTCCATGGAGAATTAGAAACTAGATCTACTGGACCTAGGTTACCGGCAACTTTCTGTTTCTTTGCAGGTGATGCGTTGGTAAATTTACTCGATGATCTTGGCTTCCGAGGTAATATTTCAGAAAAGACCTGTTGCGGTTGAGAGCAACTCTCTTCAACATCCGGATTAGGTGATGGGATCTCTACGAATGCTTTAGGTTTATCCAAAAGGACAAAACCATCTACATTGGCTTCAGTAAGAGAAACACCATCCATAGCCTCTTTGAGAAAACTAATAGAATTTATAATAGAACTAATAATAGAACTAATAATAGAATTTCCACCTGCTCCTACTTCAGTAGAATTATCGGTGTTGGTGATAATAATTTTTTTATTATTGGTTTTAATCATTTTGAGACGGTCTGATAATTGAATGATATTTTTATCAAAAAGATGCTTGTCTGTTTCATCGATTTGGGTGTCCCACTCTCGCAACAAAACGGTTAGTTCCTGATTTGACAAATTGAAACCCGTATAATAGTTAAAACCAACACTATCAGCGTATCTGAGGCTGATTTTCCATAAGCCAACATAGTTGGTTCCTTTAAAAGCTGTTACAAATCCAATAAACTCTGGATTTGATAATTCAATGTAGAATTGATCGCTAATAATCTCTAGCAGTGGTGAGAGAATTTGCAATAATTTCCCTCTGTATTGAATTAGAACTTCAGTAAAAGCTTTGTTGAGAACTTTACATTTGCCTTGTTTCTGAACGTAAACATCACCCGACGTGGGGTTGATAGAAATATTCAAATTTCCTCCTGCAAAACGAAGAGCAGCATATATCCTACCTGGTATAATTGCTGGTCTGGATTGATGTTGGTTGTTGTTGGTTGTTTCTAGAATGTCTAGCAAATAGCGGGTATCTTGATGGGAAAAACAAATTGATTCGTTGTCCTCCTGAGATTCCACAATAAAATACTTGCTGTGAACTGCGGTACAAGTATATTTATTGTAAGTAAATTTCCAGCTATTTGTTGCTCCAGTTTTTTGTGTTAAGGCCATAATAATAATAAATACGAAAAATATTATAAGTGATAAATTTTAAACCATATCGCTGTAATAAATTGACACCATAGTTCTCACTCTAAAGTTGTGATTTTGTTTATATACATTATTAAATTGATCTTTCATATATGGCGAAAGATCAATTTAATAATGTATGTAAACAAAAGAGAAATGCGATCTTGTATCTTCTCTATTGTTTTACCAATTTTTTTTACTGGTTTTACAACTCCAATGTCGGAATCAGTATCATTTATTCGAGTATTTCCAACCAACGAATATACAACGAGTAAGATAATGAAGAAATTATTAAGGAAATAACACAATTTCAGAGTGAGAACAAAAAAATTAGATATGGTATCAATATATTACCATGAAGATTACAAGTGATGAATTTTAATAAAAACATTCAGTTATATATAATTTCTGAATATGTGATGTGGCATAATCAACGTTGAAGAGATGGGATGTGGCATAATCAACGACGAATAAGAAAAGAGATGGGATGCAATGTGGATGAATGGTTTTTTATTATTATATCTCTTTTATTTGCTAAAAAACTCATTCAAATATATATTTGCACGAGGCAGTTAATACATACAGTATTTACTGATAATTATAAGCAAATAAGCGTCACAGGGTTCCAGGTAACAGCTAGGCTGCACCGTGTACAGTACAAATATACAGTATGAGGAATCGAGTAGGCCTACAGTACAATCATTATTACATTACATCTACAGTATAATAAATAATGTTCTATTAATTGGCGGCAGTCACAGGTGCAAATCCTCTAGGTTGCATCCTCATGGCTATATTTCGATAGGAACTGTTTTTTTAACTTTGTTTTGAAATATTTTAGTTTTGTAATTTCTTTTATTTTAATTGGTAGTGCATTCCATAATTTTATAAGATTCACGAGTAAACTTTCATGTCCGTATCTGTTTCTAGTTTTAGGTATGATTATGTTTTTTGTTCGATTGTTTAGTCTAATGTTTATTTTGGGTAAAAAAGGATGGTCTAATGTTTTAAATGGTTCTGATAGGTTGTTTATGTATTTAAAAAAGTATATTAATCCGAAATATTCTCTTACAGCTTTTAGGGTTGGTATTTTGGCTTTTTCTCGTAGTTCAGTTCCTGTTGAGTCCCTAATCCGTTTCCCAAAGATAGTTCGTAGTGCGTAATTTTGTACTTTTTCAAATTTGTATAGTATTTCCTTGTGTCCGTATTTATCATGTAGTGGGACTAATAGTTGATTACAGTAAAGATGGTACGGCAATGTTAGTGCTTTTAGTAGTTGTAATTTTGTTTTTATTGTTAGTTGTCCCTTTATTGAGCGGAGGCAAGATATACTGAGTGTCATTTTCTGTATTGTTTTAGTTATATGATGGTGCCATTGTAGTTTTTTATCTAATTCTACTCCTAGGTATTTAACCGTGGTTGATTGTGAGATCGGATCTTTTGTTCCTATGTCAAGATTTATTTCGTCTGTATTGAAGTCAGTTGATGTCTGTTGTTTTGGTGATAGTAGTAAGAATTCAGTCTTGGAGTGGTTCAGTTTCAAGTGATGTTGCACAAATGTTTTGTTTAATAGTATAATTTCGTTTTGTAGTAATTTTGCAGCCAGCTGTGGATTTGTGCCTGTAGTGTATATTACTGTATCGTCTGCGTATTGAATGATAGTTGAAGATTTTGCTGTATCTGGTATGTTGTTTGTATACAATGTGAAGAGAAGTGGTGCCAGTATTGTTCCTTGTGGTAGGCCACAGATTTCCGTTAACCATGGTGATGTTGAGTTTTCTAGTTTTACTCTTTGTCGTCTATCAGTCAAATAATTTTTTATAAGAAGTTGAGATGTGGAATGAAAACCTAACGTTGCAAGTCTGTGTAGTAATATTTGTCGGTTTACTGAGTTGAAGGCCTTGCTGAGATCCAGGAATGCTATTGCAATGTAATTATTTTCGTCAAGCTTTTTTCTCCAGGATTCTGAGAGATATGTTAGTGCGTCAACAGTTGAAAACCCTTTTCGGAATCCAAATTGCTTAGAATAAATTATTTTGTGTTTATTTATATAATGTATAATTTGATTATAAAGTACTCGTTCAAATATTTTAGCAAATGGCGTAGTCATTGCGATAGGTCTGTAATTTGTTGGTTCATGTGGATCACCTGATTTAAATATGGGAGTGATATTTACAAGTTTTAGTTTGTCTGGAAAAAGTGACTTGGTGATACATTGATTTAATATGTAAGTTAATTGATATGTTATATGCGGGGCTATATTCTTGATAATTTTTATCGGTATTAAAGATGGTCCACTGGATTTTTTTGCATTTAAATTATTTATGATGTTGTATACGTCTGATGATGTTATACATTGGAAGGAGAAAGTATCCTTAATGTTTGTTCCTACTACCGTTACTCCAAGTGTTTTCATATTTGCATCAACGCTAACATTTTTGAAAAAATTTCCTAGTTCGATATAAGTTCTATTAAATATTTCTACAATTTTTTTCTTATTTGTTGTTAGTGTTCCTAGATTTTTAATGCAATTTATTTTCGACTGTTTTCTTTTGTTGTTTAAGATTTTATTTATTAATTGCCATCTAGATTTACTGTCTTTTGCTTCAATATATTTGTGTTTAATATAAGAATTTTTTAATTTTGCATTTAGATTGTTGAATTTATTTCGTAGTAATTTGTATTCTGAATAGTTTGCATTTGTCTTGTTTCTTCGCCATTCTAGAAATTTGTTATACTTTTTTGTGCGTAATTGTTCCAATTCAAGTGTTGACCAATCGTCATTTTTATAATTTTTTATTTTTTTGTTAGTTATTAATTTGCGTTTTATTGGTGCATGCCTATTTAAAATTTGTATTATTAGTTGTTCAAATATTTCGAATTGTAGATTGATATTGTTTTGACAATAGAAATTCCCCCAGTAAATTTTCGCTATGTCTGATATGAATCTAGATTCTTCAAAACTAGAGTAATCTCTATATTCTACCCACTGTTTACTGTCATTTTTTGCAGTCCTTAGTTTGTAGTCTATTTTGATTAAAGTATAATCGTGATCGGAAAATTCACACGGGAAAACTTCGTTTGCTGTTATCTTTCTTTGGTCTATATTAGTGATAACTAAGTCTATTAAAGTTGATGATTTTTTTGTTGTTCTTGTTGGTTTGGTAGTGTTAGTTAAAGTTAAATTATATAAGTTAAGGATATCAAATAGCGTTTCTTGTTTTGGATTTGTTTTAGCTAATATATTGATATTTAAATCCCCCTGTATGACAATACATTTATTTGGTTCCAAGATTTGGGCATTTTCAATTTCCTCCGAAAATTTGGGAAAGAATGTTGCATTATTATATTTTGGTGGTTTGTAAAGTGTACATATTAAATGGTCATCTATTTCTATCCATATTGATTCTATGTTTGTAGATTTAATGTCATTCCTAATTCTACTTTGCAAATTATCTGGAACATATTGGTGGTTGGTTGGTTGCGTGGATAGGAAATACGTGAACGAATATGAATCATTGGGTTGTGCGTAATAATAATCAATAATCAATAATTATAATAAAAACGTGCAGTATAATGTTAGTAGGCTTTCAATATGCCGCAGATGCTGAGGGTTAGGTTAGGTTGAGTAACTATGGAAATGTGAGAACGTGTACGTGACGCGTGGCGAAATTTCATGTATCATACTGGTTGGTTGGTTGGTTGGTTTGGTGACAGCAGCTGAGTAGCTCTAGCGGAGGGTAAATCGTTGAGTTGGCAATCGATATAATATAATAGCGAGGCGTGGCGTGGTATATGTGTGGTGTGCGTAGATGGCCACATCGTCCGTGACTGGCTCTATCATCGTTGTCATCATATACAGGATGTGGTAGCAAGGCGAAAAGGGGAGTAACCGGAGGGCTAGGCAAGCAAGCATCACCGTTGGTTGGTTGGTTGGTAGGTAACAGCAGTCGAGTAGCGATGGGGTGGGTATGTGTGGGGGCTAGCCATGCATCGTGAAGTTAGGTTACGCGAAGATGAATATGCAATGATTGGTTGATGCAACGACGCAAATCAATACTGACGGGTGGTAACAGCTGTCGAGTAAGGCGGGCATCGCGAGGTTAGGCTACGCGTAGGTGAATATGCAACGATTGGTTGATGGCAACGACGCGAATCAATACTGATGGTGGCAGATGGCCAATTAAACACCGCAATTTAGCACCGGAATTTGGCATTTTTTAATAGTCCTCCGAGAGTCCCCCCTCCGTGGGTGGGGGGAACCTCTTCCTCTACTACTTTCTCTACAAGAAGATGTGTGAAGAGTGCAGAAGTAAGTTTTTAATTATAGCGTTGCATTAGTTAATTGTACAAATTTGATAGTCAAGAACTAACAGCCCAACTACAATAACACCGCGAATAGATTATAGTAACTACTAACACTACTAGCGGAAATCAAATTAATATTGTATGCAGTACCAATTAATTACATAAACTTACATAGAATTTCCAATCAGATGATATAGCTGCTAATGTGTAAAATAAAACTTCAATTATTTTATGGCTGGTTATCAAACTAGTTAATTCCATGATTATCTGTTCATTGGTTTATCTGGAATCGTTTCAGCCAATCCTAGAAACTCAGTGCTTCTTTCTCTAACATTTTTGAACCTACTACTAATACCCACCCAGTTAAAGATTTCTCTGGATAACGTTTTACAAATATTAATTATTTAGTAAAATTTTGTGTATTTCAGTAAGCTACAAGCCAGGTAAGTAAGTTCTAAAAAATGTTAGCAATTTATATTAAATTAGGGGCTGAAGTTAGATAAATTGAATTTTTACAAAATGAACTACGATTTATCATTGTGCCAATAGTTGGATTACTTGATAATTATTATTAATGTATCTTCTATCAAGTAAACAGTCGGCCGAGGGTGGAGCGTGGAGGCGACCTGGGACCCGAAGGGTCCTCTTTCGATAGCTGCTACCCGAAGGTAGGGGTGGGCGCTACTCTAACTGCTACCCGATGGTAGGGGTGGGCGCTACTCCTATCTGCTACCCGAGGGTAGGGGTGGGCGCTACTCTATCTGCTAACCGAAGGTAGGGGTAGACGCTACTAATATCTGCTACCCGACGATAGGGATGGGCGCTACTCTATCTGCTACCCGAAGGTAGGGGTGGGTGCTACTCCTATCTGCTACCCGAAGGTAGGGGTGGGCGCTACTCTATTTGCTACCTGAAGGTAGGGGTAGACGCTACTCATATCTGCTACCCGAAGATAGGGGTGGGCGCTACTCTATCTGCTACCCAAAGGTAGGGGTGGGCGCTACTCATATCTGCTACCCGAAGGTAGGGGTGTGCGCTACTCTATTTGCTACCTGAAGGTAGGGGTGGGCACTACTCATATCTGCTACCCGAAGGTAGGGGTGAGCGCTACTCTATCTGCTACCCGAAGGTAGGGGTGAGCGCTACTCCTATCTGCTACCCGAGGGTAGGGGTGGGCACTACTCCTATCTGCTACCCAAAGGTAGGGGTGGGCGCTACTCTATTTGCTACCTGAAGGTAGGGGTTGGCGCTACTCCTATCTGCTACCCTAAGGTAGGGGTGCGCGCTACTCTTATCTGCTACCCGAGGGTAGGGGTGGGCGCTACTCCTATCTGCTTCCCGAAGGTAGGGGTGGGCGCTACTCTATCTGCTACCCGAAGGTAGGGGTGGGCACTACTCCTATCTGCTACCCGAAGGTAGGGGTGGGCGCTACTCCTATCTGCTACCCGAGGGTAGTGGTGGGTGCTTCTCGTATCTGCTACCCGAAGGTAGGGGTGTGGGCTACTCCTATCTACTACCCGAATGTAGGGGTGGGCGCTTCTCCTATCCCTTGTTTTTCTCCCAGTAATTTAACTGGTACTCATTTTATCGACCCCATTGGATGGAAGGCTGAGTGCCCCAGTGGATGAAGCCTTAGTGGACCCTGGCGGGGCAGAACCTACAACCAATAGATTGCCGGCCCGGCGCTCAACCAACTGAGCTACCGCGACCTTCAATAGGTATCTTCTATAGGCAATCCTTAATGTTGTTAATGTAATCCAGAAATTTCACAAAAATTACTAAATCATTATTAGTTAAAGCATCAATCAAAGACATCATGTTGCTAGCTACTCAGGTTGGTTCAAGGATGAAGATCCGAATAGATTAAGGGAGATTAAGGTAGATTAAGTGAAAGGAGTTACAGTGGCATGTTAAACAGGGATGGTAATAATGGGCCCCGCCCTGATTACTTTTTTTTTAATCTGATAATAATTGACTGCCAATCTCTGTAGATAGCAGCTCCCACATTTCCTACTTTCTATTGGTACAGTACAAGGTGCTAATAATTATGATAAGCTGTTCTGGCCCTACCATTGATCATTGAATGCCATGTAACGGTAGTTAATGAATTATTGTGGTCAGGTGGTACCTCAGCTTTCATGTAATAATGTCACTTTCATGTAGTCAGGTTGTACCTCTACATTGATAATACCGTACTAAACATATTTGACCGTATTTATATTTAGATATATTTCATATTTTATATTCAGTCAGTGGCTACCTAGTACTCGCTGTGCTGTATGAGGTGACCCAGTCTTGCCTGGTACTACTACTACTAGGATCGGCATGCTGCATTGCAGCTGCATTTTTAAGAATGCTGTGCCGGCTTGTCAACAAAATTGCACCGCCACAACTCCCTATCACCCATGACATTTGCTAGATCATCCGCATCTTTAAGGCCAGTGTCCTTTAAGATGCGTCTCAAGAAAGTCATGGGCTGTCCACCATGCTTATTCACTCCATGAAGCTGCCAAAGTACAAGATTATGCACTGGCTGGTCCTCACGGCGAAAGCAATGTCCTGCAAAGCGGAGGCGATTTTGTTCTAGTGTCAAGCTTGGGGGAACCAATGAGACACCTCCAATGTTATATAGTGTCTGGTTGGAGATGTGTGCATTGTACTTGACACAATGTACGCGGCGTAGCATTCTTGTGAATGTGCCATCCAGAGATTTGGTGTCCTCAGCAGTTAGAGCCCAGCATGGACTCCCGTAGAGGAGTACTGGAACTACTGCTGCTCTAAATAATCGGACCTTAAGTTTCCGATTAATTCTAGGTGACTTCCAAATCCTGGAAAGCCTATTCAAGGCTGCCCATGCCTTTCCCTTACGTATTCGAAGGTCCTCGCCTGACTTCCGGATCCATGATCCCAGGTAACAGAAGTCGTCCACATGCTCAAGCATACCATCCTTTGAGCTTATGCTCATCCGATCAGAGACTTGCTGAGGACTTTCAAAGTTAACTGTCAGAATTTTGGTCTTTCTGGAGTTAATAAAAAGACCAACACTAGAAGCAGCATGTTCTAATGAGCTGAGGAGCCGTTGGGCTCCCTCTAATGATTCTAAGAGTACTCCTAAGTCATCAGCAAAGTCTAGATCAGTTAGGTACTTGGCAGGATTTCCTCGACTTCTGGAGCCAGTAGGTGGAGTTATCATCACCCCATCATCATTATGATGATCTAAGGACATGCGTAGAACATAGTCAACCACAATAATGAACAAGAATGGTGCAAGTGTGTCTCCTTGGAGGACGCCCCATAACACTTCAAATGGTTCTGTGTCACCGTCAACAGTAGACACAAATGTTGTCGAACCATCGTATACTGATCTGATTGCTGCAATAATTTCATCAGGAATCCCATATAATGAAAGTATGCTGAACATACGTGAGCGAGAGACTGAATCAAAGGCCTTGAAGAAGTCAACAAAGATAACAGCCAGATGCCTGTCTTTCTTTTTTGATAACTCTTCAATTATCCTTCTAAGTGCCAAAATGGGCTCCATGGTCCCACGACCTTTACGGAACCCATTCTGATTTCCACGTAGCAGTCTCTCAATGGGATCCCTGATGCGATTTAATAGAATTCTATTGTATAGTTTTGCAGCAATCGAGATCAATGAGATTCCCCGAAAAGAACCATAGAGTGTTAGGTTGCCCTTCTTGGGAACTGGCACCAACTTATTTGTTTTCATTTCTTGTGGGACTCTTGTTGTACGGTACATGTCTACTATGATGGGATAGATGAGCTTTAAACACTCAGGTATTTTAAAGACCTCAGGGGGAACACCATCTACTCCACTGGCACGATTGGTCTTAATGCTCTTTGCAGCAGCCTTCACTTCTGCAAAGGAGATATCGCCAATGGGAATATCTGGGAGTACAGACTCAGACACTTTTACTTCTATAAAGTTATCAGGCAATACCCTGTCATTATTGAGGAGCTTTTCAAAGTGGGCTTTCCAACCATTGAGGCGATCGGCTGGTGATTCAGCCTTAACCTTGGTGGTTGGTTGGCTTTTCCGCCCAGTAAGCAGATTGATCGATTTCCATGCCTGGGATGATTGCCTGCTGTCGTCAGCATCATTGATGGCATCAACCTGTTGGTTTATTAGCTCCTGTAGATTAACAGAGTACTGCCTGTTCAGGGACCTAGATGCAGCCTTAACTGCATTCTTGGCCGCTGTAGTCTGTTTGAGTCGGGACTCTTTCTGCGCCTTATGAAGGTCATTTCGGCACTTCTGAATTTTGTTGTCAGTCCACGGGGCCCTTTTCCTGTTTCGAGGGTATAGAGGAACTGTTTCTGCAGCTGCTAACTTAACTGCTTCTGTAAAGGCAGTATAGCCCTCACAGTGATCTGCCGCCTCAGAGGCAAGAGCCTCATACCTGTTGCTCAGCTGTAGTGTGAAGCTGGATCTCACACTTGGCTGTTGCAACAGAGAGGACCAGTCATGCCGTGGCAAGGCAGATTTCGTTGTTCTGCTAGCACGCAGACTAAGTCTTACCTTGGCCACAATAAGGCGGTGATCACTGGAGAAGGGTCGAAGTGTAAATGCATTACAGTCTTGTATAGAGCTCCTGTATTTCCTACGAAACAGAATATGGTCTATCTGGGACTTGTGACCACTGGGTCCACTATGAGTCCATAGCTTTCCAGTTCGCTTCTTGAACTGGGTTCCAGCCGAAAACAATCCATTTCCAGAGATAAAATCCTGAAGATGGACATAATTTCGGTTAACACTATTGCTATAGACCCAGGGCGATGTAGGTGATTGATGCAGACTTGCATTAAAGTCTCCCAGGAATGTTAAGAATGCATGCTGATCCACTCCATCAGTTGCTGCTTGTAGATTGTGGTAGAAATTTTCCACCTCCTCTACAGGGGCAACACTAGTTGGAGAGTAGCACACAATCAGAACCACCTTAGGAAACTTCTTAGCCAGTCTTCCAGAACATGAGAAGTGGCAACGGATGATGCGGTTAGAGATTTGGTCTATTTTGTCCAATGCTGCATGTGCAGTTGGATTCATCAATAGACCAATTCCACGATTGCCACTATCATCTGCTGACGCGAGGGCGAGTCGCCAACCGCCCCCCATGTCCTTAATCAGAACCTCATCAGTCTGTCCAGTCTGCATTCGGTGCTCTTGAACACCTACTGCGCTAAGAGAAAGCTTATCTGCCAAGGCAGTCAGCTCACCTTGTCGCATTGGGGACCCGAGTGTTAGAGTGTTTACTGAGGCTAGTCTAGTGACTTGCCTCTGATTCACCAATGGCTTTGTTGGTCGGGGTGGAACATGAGAGTAGCCTCCAACTCCAGAATCCCTCTCCCCATCACAATCTGGCCTCCCTGGTGACCCAGGGTTTGGGCCAGAAAGGTCATCAAAGGGACTCAAAGAATTGTTGGCTGCTCTCTCTCCAGTAGGGGGTGAGACAGGCAGCCGGTCAGGAGTTAACTGACGCCTGTGAGGCCGATTGTGTCCGGTAATTCCACTGGCCTCTAGTGGCCGGACCTCCGCATTGCTAATGTAATCCATAGTGGGGGTTGGGGGGTGCTTTTTTGCCGAGTCAGCTCTCGGGGCAAATACCACACCCTGGTTTGCCATTCCACAGGGTGGGTTGTAGTCAGGTTGTACCTCTACATTGATAATACCGTACTAAACATATTTGACCGTATTTATATTTAGATATATTTCATATTTTATATTCAGTCAGTGGCTACCTAGTACTCGCTGTGCTGTATGAGGTGACCCAGTCTTGCCTGGTGCTTTTCCTCAACCGAGCAGTTTACCGTCCGCGTGAGTTATCCGGTCACGGTCAGTGCGTCTGGATGGTTGGTGGCCCCCCCTTGGCCCCAACAGCAACCACCGATAGCTCAACAAACTCTATTTCATTCGACCTTCGCCTCACGACTCTACTTCGCCTGACATAACGGCATAGCGAGCCATACTTTCCTTTAACGTGTTATCTTTCACGATACAGATAACCCACCTATTGGGTTTCTGGGGTCATTATATTATGTTATAAAGTACACCCTCAATCGTACTGATTGTCGGGCCTGTTTGTGTTGGTTATTATTATGAACGGTGCTACACAGCGGAGGCCAGTTAAACAAACAAAGTGAGTTTCAAACCACATTAATAGGTTTACCCTGCTTGGTGTCTTGTAGCTCTACCGTGCAGCCATAAGCTGCCCCCTTCTGACCCCTTTGTGTAAGATAGTTTAAAGTGTGCGAATGTCCCCTATCCACCCCGGAATTCGACCTGTCAGTCACGTCGTATCGAGAAAGTCGGGTGTCAGGTTCTTTATTAACTGTCTAACAGTCACCGACTTTGACATTAAAGGAAAGTGAGATTTTTTCAATTAATACCAGTTACCTGTAATGATATTAATTGGAGAAAGTGCGATCCTCATTCGCCACCTTTCTCTGTGGTCTGATTTTACTTACAGTACTTTTAAAGTGAGCTATATATTTTAAAAAAAAATAAGGGTTAATTTTTTACTGTTGCTGGTAATATCTAAGTTTATATATATATTGTACTGTTGTGTATATGGTGTGTTTACATAGAGTAGATATACCGGTAGTAGATATAATTAAATTGACTTGGGATTCCAATGATATTTGACTGTGGAATGTCTGCATACTGGCAACCTTAATTAAGTTACACTCCTTTGATTAACTTGATAATTGGTTTAGTTTCGTAAATTTAATTATATTGAAATTAACAAATTAAAATGTAATTACACATTTTGAAATATATATTTATAAACATGAATACAATTAACAGAATTTAAATAGAAACATAATAATAGCACACCTAGTAAATTAATGAACCCCAATTCCCGCCCGTTCGTTACAAAATGAACAGTTAATTAGATGACCTAGAATTCGTCCACCAGTCCTTCTCCCCGTTGGCCTGCGCCGTCCACGAAACCCATACCCCTCCATGACCGTCGATCGCCCCAGAGGCAGAGGTAGCTAGACCGGAGGAGAGCGAAAGATATATTGACGAGTGATAGTTTTGTTTCCGCAGCGATTTGTTGCAGATATTGTTTACTATTTCGACTTACTACTAACCGCTAACTGCTGTATAGTTTCTCATTTACTACTACTACTACTACTAGGATCGGCATGCTGCATTGCAGCTGCATTTCTAAGAATGCTGTGCCGGCTTGTCGACAAAATTGCACCGCCACAACTCCCTATCACCCATGACATTTGCTAGATCATCCGCATCTTCAAGTCAATCTTCATGTTTGCATTGTACTTGACACAATGAACCCAGCGTAGCATTCTTGTGAATGTGCCATCCAAAAATGTGGTGTCCTCAGCAGTTAGAGCCTAGCATGGCCTCCCATAGAGGAGTACTGGAACTACTGCTGCTCTAAATAATCGGACCTTGAGTTTCCGATTAATTCTCGGTGACTTCCAAATCCTGGAAAGCGTATTCAAGGCTGCCCATGCCTTTCTCTTACGTATTCGAAGGTCCTCACCTGACTTCCGGATCCATGATCCTAGGTAACAGAAGTCGTCCACATGCTCAAGCATACCATCCTTTGAGCTTATGCTCATCCGATCAGAGACTTGCTGAGGACTTTCAAAGTTAACTGTCAAAATTTTGGTCTTTCTAGAGTTAATAAAAAGACCAACACTAGAAGCAGCATGTTCTAATGAGCTGAGGAGCCGTTGGGCTCCCTCTAATGATTCTGAGAGTACTCCTAAGTCATCAGCAAAGTCTAGATCAGTTAGGTACTTGGCAGGATTTCCTCGACTTCTGGAGCCAGTAGGTGGAGTTATCATCACCCCATCATCATTATAATGATCTAAGGACATGCGTAGAACATAGTCAACCACAATAATGAACAAGAATGGTGCAAGTGTGTCTCCTTGGAGGACGCCCCATAACACTTCAAATGGTTCTGTGTCACCGTCAACAGTAGACACAAATGTTGTCGAACCATCGTATACTGATCGGATCTGATCTGGTCAAGCATATGATTGGACTTCAGATCCTTTTTCTGCAGAAGTTGGCTTGAAAGCACCAACTCTGCCTGATCCATCAGTTGTAAGGATCCCCATCTAATCCTACTGCATATGGATGTCTAGCTACCCGAAGTCTTCTGGGTTGGTACTTTACAGGCCCCTCTCGACGAACTTGTATAGAACGCCGGTGGCCAGTTGACGACATTGAATCAACAATGGCTGTTGATCGTGGTGATGCCTCTGCTGCACTATGGGCACAGGAGGTTCCCCCAGATGAGACCTCTGAGCTGCTTCTTCTTCAAGAAGAATTAAACCAAGAAGATGATGATACTGATGTACTATCTGAAACTTCCTTTACCAACCTCATGGAAGGGTCTTTAAACATAATAAATACTGGTCTAGATCTTCTCTGTGATGAAGATATATATGTACTTCAAGCTTGGGATCATAGAGTTCCGCCTGGATTGATGGTCTGAAATTGCAGTCTCATGATTTAGAGAAAGCTAGCTTTGTGGAAGAGCCCCGATACAAAGGACTATACGACATCTTCTCCCAGATGGCCATTATGAAATAGGTCTTCTCTGGCGAAAGCCTGAACCACGCCTCATTAATGATTGTCCACTTGCCTTACAGCGTCTAAATTCCCTTAAGAAACGTCTAATTGACAACCCTGAAGTAAATGTAATGTAAAAAAAAAACAAAAGTAGGTTAAGGTGCGGGTTACATTCTAAATAGGTCAGGGGTTCGAATCCGGGTTGCTAAATTTGTATTTTGGGCTATTAATTATATTTTTGGTTTCATTAAGTTCAATAAGCCAATGGGGTGCGTACAACACGTGGAACGATGGGTTGGGCCAATCGTAGGGCACTGAATAATTTATAGCTCCAATGTGCATTCGTAGAATGTTCTAGTTGATTCCATGCTTAGGATTTGCTATAAAAGGGGCTGTTTGCCCTTCGGTTATCACTTATCTCTGTAACTATTCCTTACTAGTCTTCACTTGCTTACAATATTCAAGCAAAAGCAAACAGTCGGCCGAAGCCGGAAGCAACCCGAAGGCTCCTCTTTCGATAGCTGCTACCCGAGGGTAGGGGTGGGCGCTACTCCTATCCCAAGTTTTGCTCCCAGTTATTTAACTGGTACTCACTTTATCGACCCCAGTGGATGAAAGGCTGAGTGGACCCTGGCGGGGCTGAACCTACAACCATTAGATTGCAGGCCCGGCGCTCAACCAAATGAGCTACCCCGCCTTAAAACAATATTCACTTGTGACTTAACTTTCTATTTAGTTTAATTTGCCTTTTGTTATTTTGTAAAGTTAGTTTTATTTGATAAGTATTACGTTAAATATACTGCAAACTCCTAAACATGTAGTTTTAACATATCTATCTTGAGACAGCCAAACGCTTCGGGGAATGGTTGCCTAGACCGTTAGGCTTCAGCAACACAAGGGGGAAAGATGTCCATGATGCATTAAAGAGCCCACATTATCTTCGCCCACGCCCATTCGAGAGTATGCCTCACTGCCAGAGAACGCCCACATCAGAGGAAGGTAAGACTTTGTTTGATGCCCTTGCCCGCAGTAAGACCTTAGATCAGGGTAAAGCGTGATGCCGTCCTGGGACGCCGTAAAATTTAGGATCAAATATCTCGGATTCAGACAGGGAAAACCATGTCAACCTGTATCTCCTGCAGGTGCGAGCTGTTGCTTTTCGTCTGTACAGGCAAGTACACTTAGGTGCGAATAGCACGCTCTATAATTTGGTGATTTGCAGTACTGACAGTACAGTACCGGTTAGCTTTGTAGGCCTTATAGTTTACCCGACCTGTCTGATTCCAAAATATTTGATCAGGCAAGAGGCAGCTTTCTGCTACCGGCACACATTTGGCTTAGGGAGGTTTACTAACATCCTACCGCGCCCTTGCCACGTACTGATAGCTATTTACTGCAGCCCACCGCAGTAACAAAATTCTAGAATCAAATTTACATACCAGATCAGCTACACGTATGGTAGTAAATTAACACCTATTTCCTTATCTCACAATCAGAATCTGGTATTAGTGCTGATCACGGGTGTAGTTACTAACACAGTAATTGCCCGGTTGAGTTGTGAATGAAGGAGGAGAGAGCCCTTTTGACGTCAGTTTGTAAGTATTGCTCCTACAGCGTGTGACTAGCTTATTCGAGTAGCTAGCGCCCGGTATTGTTATTTTTGATAAAATCACCAAAACCTAGTATAACAGCGATACACCAAAATTGTTTTATTCGTAACACACATACACATGCGTCTTGAGATCTACTAGCTACTGATTACGGTAAGAATTATTCTTGATATTTGAGGAGTTATTTAGTATTTGTTTTACATAGGCAGAGAGGCAACCTTTTGACTGCTAACTTCCCTGTCGGCAGTATTGTTTTACGCTAGTTCTGTTGACCCACTAGCTTGTATATACCCATATAAATCACACCACGGCAAGTTTACAGTATTTTAGTTCCATTAGCGATAGTTAGGATTCGCTATGCGGTGTTTGTTTTCCCGTGAGTTTGGTCTGTATCTGTAGACTGTACATCTGCCTCACCGGTTAGAGGCCGGGCATCCTGTTTGTCTAGTTAGCTCAGGCAATTGATTCGCCAAAGTATTAGAATAGGCATCAGGCTCCTTTCTTCGCCAGTAGTAGTTTGTGTACTTAGTATCTGTTTATTTAGACACCCTGGACTGGGATTTCTTGTCAGATACTGTACGAGCCCGTATACACTGCTGGATTCTACAGTAAGGTACTCCGTTACGAGGATCGGGTAGGCAGTATACTACTGGACTTATCAAAGAGTTACTCCGGTAGACAGAGATTCCCTGAGGTATTTATGGTGGGAATCTGACGACATGTCAGGGGAACCCAGAGAATATTAAATGTGTTCTCAAGCATTTGGTATAATATCTTCTCCATCAAAATCAAATGCTGGTAGCAGTGTTGTTGGTTGCATTGCAGATAACCAGGACCTCACCGACTTGCTGGGAGAGCCATTTTACTCACCTGATGCTGCAAGTACTGTAAGGTCCAGTAGTATACTGCGTACCGCATCCTAGTAACGAATACCTTACTGTAGAATCCAGCAGCATATACGGGCTTGTACAGTATCTACCAAGAAATCCCAGTCCAGGACGTGTCTAAATACCAAGTACACAAACTACTACAGGCGAGGAACGGAGCCGATGTTTCTCTAATACTTGTGTGAATCAATTGCCCAGGCTAACTAGATAATCAGGATGCCTGGCCTCTAACTGGTGAGGTAGATGTACAGTCTACAGATACAGACCAAACTCACGGGAGAACAATCCCCGCATAGCGAATCCTAACTACCCCTAATGGACCTAAATACTGTAAACTTGCTGCAGTGTGATTTATATGTGTGATTCATTACAAGCTAGAGGATCAACCGACACTAGCGTAAAGAAACAATACTGCCGACAGGAAAAGGCAGTCAAAAGGTGCCTGAGAACGAAACAATAATACCGTTACAAACTATCTTAAGGCGTGTGTGTGTATGTGTGTTACGACGAAACAATTTTGGTGTACTGCTGTTGTACTAGGTTTTGGTGATTTTAACAAAATAACAATACCGGGCGCTAGCTACTAGAATAAGATAGTCGCGCGCTGTAGGCGCAATACTTACAAACTGATGTCAAAAGGGCTCTCTGTGACGGGATCCAGGAGGGATCCCGATTTATCCGATGTGGTAATTTAGTCCACGCGTCCCCGCCGTGTATAAGGGTGAAATAAAGTGACTGAGTTCTGAAGTTCGGTGTATAATAATAATAGGGCATAGGATATAGATATAGATATAATGTGTACAAGGCGGGATACGGTAACTAAAGTCCCGTGATCCCCTAACTAAACTAATTGACTGTACCCTACGCTAGCACTGCTGCACTGAGATAACTGAATCACTGATTAATAGGTTATTGGTTATATTGCACGGTGGCCTTACTGCTACTCAATCGATGCCATTCCCCCCCTCTGATTGGTTAGTACCCTTGTTGGCGCCCCGTGGAGTATTCCCGTTCATTCCACCTGTTCTCCCTGGGTTAGGGGTTTGGCCCCTGACCCTCTATTGTGTGCTTCCTTCCCACTCTTATTGGGATGGCACGAGTTGGTTAATTGCCCAATCTCGTGGCTCCCAATATTGCTTATCGGCTTATAACTTTATGGGGTGTTGGCGGGATTGAATAAGCTAACACTCCCCCCCATGCTATCTTCCCGGTAAGAAGATAGCATCAACCAAAAAGTGCGTTACAATCCCGCTGGATCCCGATCTAGTATCGGGTGTGGGGTGGAATTCTTTTCTCCCGGGGTCGGCTTTCCAGGCCGCCCCCTATGGGTATGATAACGCTACCCTGTGTGCCTGGCGTCTCAAGTCGGGCCGATCGCGCTCACCTCTTCAGGCGACTTTTGTTTCCCCAACATTTTCGCCCTATCTCACCTTCACTCTCACCCTAACTCTCTCATACCCCCGGACCTCCTCGTCCCTCACTCAGCCTCTCATTCTCCCCCCCCCCCCACACTAGAATTGCGTTCGCACTCTCTCCGCACTTCGCACTCTTACTCCGATCCTCAACTCCACTTTGACTATTTTTGCTCTCCTGACGAACCTCCCCCCCCCCTCTCGTGCCGTCGCACTTAAGAAGCGTGAAATTGTCAGTTGTCTCGTCCATAGTGCCATAGTCAGTTATCCCCCAGTCCCAGTAGCTAATTGAGAAAGGTTGTATGACTATAGTACTTACTCCGATCGTGTATTTTACTGCTAATCACTACGTACGTACATACAAATTGCACTTATGTTATTTGCATTAATTAAGTTTGTATTTAATAGTTCGTACGTTCCATGCGGCGCCTTCCAGGCGCACCACTTTCCAGTCTCAGTCCCACTCCCTCGTTCCCTCGTCTCTGGGAACTTATCTGTTCCTCCTCACGTCCTCTTCCCTGGCCCGTTTCTTGGTTATCACCGCTCCTCTGGCATCATCCGCTTTCTGCTTCCGGACCTTCGCCGCCACTTCCTTGCTGATCCCGGTCGTCGGCTCCTTGGGCGCTGGTGTTATTAATGCCCGATACCGCTTCGCCGGTGGCCCCTCAGAATGGCCTGGTTGTCTCCCTCGTGTGGCGTCCCATAGGATCATTTTCATTGCCTTTGGTACGTGTTCCGCCAAGAAATCCCTAAACTCCCTCCGGTTCTCTGGTGTCCACCTGTCCAGGTACCGTTGCGTGTTCATAACTCCGGCGAACGACGCCGCCGTTGCTACCTCTTGATAGGTAAACGGTAACCTTCGCTTTATGATTTCCATGTGGGTCTCCTGGTTTATGAGGAAGAAACCCCACTTGAACTCTTGGGCCTTCATGCGCTGGCGCGTCATGGCCCCGACGTCGGCCCACTCCTCGAACCTCGTGAACTTCTCCTCGTCGTTCATCCAGTCGCACTCGCGTCCGTAGTGTCCCCGAAAGTGGCACTTTGGACATCGGTTATGCAACCGTGGACACGCCCCCATCCTGTGACTTGGTTCTCTACAGTAGAGACAAAAGGTTCCCCGTTGGAACCGGTATAGGCAGCTGCTTTCTTGATGGGTCTGTCTCCCACAGTAGTCGCAGCCGAGTACCAATGTCTCCCGTCCCACCTCATCTTTCGTCCCAAGCGATCTCCGCGGTCTATGGAGTCGCTGGTAGGCGAACTTCTCTACATTGCTCTCCCTGTTTACGTCGATCTCTCCGCCCCTCTCGGGCATCGTCTCCCCGAATACTATCCGTGGTGCCGTCCCCGGTTGCTCGCCCAACCTGATGGTGCTCCCCGCGAAATCCATCGCTGGCTCCTCGTGCACCCAGGTCCGCTTGCCGGATCTGTTCCAGAAGGCCCTCGCCCCACTGGCTGTCACCACCCTTCCGCCAACCCAGTCCGTGTCCGAGTGGCCTATCCTCTCGATGGGCGGCATCTCTCCGAACTCGTCGTCGCCGTCTTCCTCTTCTGGTAGTGTTTCCAACCCCGGTATCCCGATGGATCCACTATGTCCCTTCCCGCCTTGGCTCTCGCCCGTAGCTCTCCATCCCTCTAGCTCCCTTAGCTTCCTTGGCGGTTGGTCGCCCTCGGCGCCCGCTGGTATGGGCATCGTTTGCAACCCCGACGTCGACTGTTTCGGCGATCCCACCATCCATCCCAATTCTCGCCCTAGAGACTCCCCCGAACTCCCTGACGAAGTCCAATGAAGTTCGTCTAGGCCCGCCTGTTCCTCGAAGCCGTAACTCTGTGCCCTGGCCTCCTCTTCCCTCTCCTCTGCTTCTATCCTCTCCCGTCTAGCGACTTCTTCCAGTCGCTTTGCTTCTCGTCTGTCCGCCTCTAGCTGCTCCCATCTCTGATACGGTGTATCCGTCTCCCCGTCTACCAGATGTCGGCTGTTGTAGTACACCGACTCGCCCTTCAGCCCCGGGTGGTCTACCAGACCGTCAAAGGCCGTCTTAAAGGCTCTCCTGTAGCTTAGGGGTGATCCCGATAACAGAAATGCCCCTGGTTCCCTTTCGATAACTACGGTCATGAATAAGTTAAGCAAACTTATCATCATCCAGTCCTCCTGCAGGATATATCGCTTCTGATATACCTTTATCGCTCCTCTGCGAAACTGATATACCTCCTGCTTTCCCGGTCTCGCTCCCCACTTCAGCGAGTTCGCTAGTTCTGCCCCGTATTCTTCCCTAAACTTTCCCCAGTCCATCGGTTTGTGGCATACGAGCCCCAATAATTGGCCCATCGCCACTGCCCCGCATTGGCCTGTGTTCTCGACCACCCCCAATCCATCCGGTGCCGTCATAGCCATAAAGACTTTCTGCATATCCAGGAGGTTGGTGGCGTCCGGACCGATGATCCTCTCCGCGTCCTCGCGAATCGCCGATCCCACCTTCGTCGTCGACTTCTCTCTTACTAGTACTTGTACCGCTTTCGGCAATCGGTCTAGTTTCGGCCCATCCCTCTTCCCATACGTCCCTAGGTCGAATAAGAAGATGTCCCCATTTGGCGCGGCCAAATGCAAGAGTATGGTCCTGGCCGACCCTGCCGTTCCTCGTCTCGAACCCGCTTCGTCCTCCACGGTTCCCTCGTCATCTAGGATCATATATCCTCCTCTGTTGACGGACTCTATGAATCTTTTCCAGTCCTTCCTCGGCGATTCCCTCGGATACTTCGGAATCCCGAACTTCGCCTCGTCTCCTTTCACCACGTAGTGGAAGTGTTGGAAGATCGCGTTGTCCAGCGACGGCGTTCCGTAGGTCCCGACCAGCCGCTGCTCGTGCATCTCCCGGAAGTGGTCCTGCAGCGCTCGTGCCGCGTGACCCCTTTCCAACTTCTCGTAGTATCCTCTCGTCTTCTCCTCCGGGTGTCTTTCGGTGAAATCCACCAGTATTTCTTTTCCTCCTGACTCCGCCTTTCTCTTCCTGATCAGCTTACTCGCCATTCCGAACACTACACTCGCTCACCTGCAGGGTGGTGCCTTACCAAGGCGCAATACAGATGAGTGAAGTATTTGAGATGTTTCGTACAGTTCGATAATGGCCTACTTTCTACTTAATTGCGCCTTTTAGCCTAAATTTAACCTAATTAATTTCGGAGCTAGTAAATCAGCCTAATTTACAATTTCCGTCCGTTACTTTTATTATGTTCTAGAACGACTTTCCTTGTGTTGCCACTATTTCCCGTTTTTTTTTAGCCCTATTCTATTTATTTGTTTGTTTTGATCCTACTGTCCTACTACCTACTACTGCCTATGGATTTATTCTATTCTCTGATCCATATTCTGGCCTACTCTGTGGGCCCATGCAGTACAGCAGTATGCGTCGTGTGGCCGCACGATTTATCCAGCTGTACTCATATGCCCCCCTCTCGCTATTAACTCTACTTACTACTAACTAATATCTATATCCTATTTACCCCCTTTTACCTCTCACTCTCTCTCTCTAACTAATGGTACTACGTACCCTCTAACTCTAACTAACGGTACTACGTACCTACTAACTCTAACTCTAACTAGGTACTACGTACCTACTAACTCTTTAACTATCGGTACTACGTACCCTCTAACTCTAACTCTAACTCTAACTAGGTACTATGTACCTACTAACTCTCTAACTATCGGTACTACGTACCCTCTAACTCTAACTCTAACTAGGTACTACGTACCTACTAACTCTCTAACTATCGGTACTACGTACCCTCTAACTCTAACTCTAACTAGGTACTACGTACCTACTAACTCTAACTCTAACTAGGTACTACGTACCTACTAACTCTAACTATCGGTACTACGTACCCTCTAACTCTAACTCTAACTCTAACTAGGTACTACGTACCTACTAACTCTCTAACTATCGGTACTATGTACCCTCTAACTCTAGGTACTACGTACCTACTAACTCTCTAACTCTAGGCACTACATACCTACTAACTAACTAACTCTAGGTACTACGTACCTACTAACTAACTAACTAACTCTAGGTACCACATACCTACTAACTAACTAACTAACTCTAGGTACTACGTACCTACTAACTAACTAACTATTATTTTTATTTATTTTTATTTTATTTGTGTGGGAAGGGCGTCTCGCCCTCAATCCCACCCCCCTCAGTCCAAAGCTTGGACGACTAAACTCCACTCTAACTCCATTTTAAGGTGCCCCTTCTAGAAGACAGGTAACACCTCTGCCCGCACCTTTTTATGGATCTAACTCTTCCATCCCAGTCCAACCTGTTGGACAACTCAGCGACCCAAGGGGTGATTCCTCCAGCAGGCAACTCTCCCACTGCCCCCCTATAGGTTCTCTAATTCTTCGCTCCGCTCTCCTTGTTAATTCGATAGGTGGTCTTTTCTCCTGTTTTTGGAAATGCTGTCTTCTATTTATGTTTCTGATCTCGTGGTCGTCCCTTGGCGGCAAAGTGCCACCCTTCAACGTGTCACCCGGCGGTATAATGCCGCCCCTGTTCTTCTCCTTAATCTTAGATGCCACCTCTGCTGGCCTCCCCCTTAATATGTGTGCTGGCATTAAAGGCTTCAACGACCCCCGTTCGTCCTTCGGTATACACGATGTCTGCCCATGTAATGCCCCCTCGCACTCTGTCAGTTCCGCGTGCGTACGCAGCACGCCTCCTACTCTCCCGCCTCCTTTGTCCACCATATGTTTATTCATGGGCTTCTCTGCCCCTGGTCTGATCGTCTCACATCTTCTCCCTTTCCATCTTGTATTCTTACTCGGCTTCCCCCTTGTCGGTATGCCTCTCAACCGGACCGGCGTCTCTTCCGGGCGCTCCTCTGGACACTCCACCGGACACTTCTCCGGTTTGTCCTCCCGACACTCCACCGTCCGCTCCTCCCCATCTCCATACCAATACTTGCTGGGACCCTTATTCCAACCCATCGTCTCTAGATCTTCTGCATCCATACCATTCTCCTCCGCCCACTCTCTTGGTGTTGCTTCTACTTCTAGCTGTCTACCACTATTGCCCATCTCTGGCCTCTCCTCTATCTCGTCAGTTCCTGGCACCATGCATCCTGAACTCTCGGACACATGGAATGGTATATTACTCTTAATTGGGCCTGTCAGTGTCCACCCGAATGGTGTTAATATTGCCACTGGGTCACTCTGCTTGTCTTCGCCGAAGACCGCTTGCATTCTTTCGTGGGCCGTCGGGCAGTCCATTCCTACTATGATGGATACCTTCCTAACGTCCACGTCTGGGATCGAGAAGTCAATGTCGTCCAGGAATTTGTATTGCTCGACCTCGATGTTAGTTGGCCGCCTGGCATTGATGTTAATTGACTCTATTACTTGGATGGGGTCGATGGTTGCCCCATAGTCGCATCCCGGTGCCACTGCTGCAATTGCGCACCGTCCTGTCCTCATCTCTAGGATCTCGTCTTTGCTAGAGATGGTTGTTACCGCCATTCTGCTTGGCCTTGTTCTCAATCCTATTTCTTCGGCTACCCATTCCTCGACTAATGTGAAGGCAGCTCCACTATCAACCAGCATTAGTGTTGTTACTGATCGATTGCCTTCCCCGATCACTCGCACCGGTACTACTCCAAGTAACACCGTGCCTCTCTTCTTCGCCCCTACCGTGCCCGTTGCCATTGTTTGGCCTCTCCTTTGGCCAAACTTGACCAGCTTCTCTTGGCACTCCCTGGCCTTGTGTCCACTCTTCACACATCGCGAGCAGATTTTATTGCTCGTCGCGTAATCTATCTGGTCTTGCCTCGGTAGCGCCTGCCAGTACCTGCAGTTCATGGTTTTATGAAGCGCATTTGCGTGTAACTGGCATTTGCTCTTTGGGTCGTAGCCCTCTTTATACAATGCATTGCGTATCGCAGTTATATTCGTACCAAAGTCCCTACTATTCTTATTGACTGGATTTGGCCTACTGGACGTACTGGGGTTATGTTTATTCATGTTGTTATTGTTCCCCTGTCCGTTCCATGATGTTGTCTTATCTTCGTTTGCCTGTGGACTTGCAGTCCCCTGCGTCGCTGCGTATGGCAGTGATTGCCTGAGCCTCGGCAATGCGTTTGATGTATTGTGCTCTGGTTTCGGTCTGTAGTGATCTGTCTTTGGTCCCTTTCCCAGGCTATCTTCGCTATAGACTGGGTCCGTTATTAGTTCAGCCTCGTAATTTAAGAAGTTTGACATTTCTTCTAAACCCGGTTCCGCACCCTTCTTATCTCGAGTGGAGAAGGCGATTTTTCTCCACTTGTTGCGCAGCCAGTTCGGTAGTGCCTGCGCTATCGTGGTGATGTTGTTGGACGCATTGAGCTCGTACGGCGCGTCTAGCGTCTTCAGCACGATTAGCGCCTTTTCAACTTTGTTAGCAAACGTCTTAATGCTAACGGGGTTATCCTGTAGGCCACCCGATGTTATGCCTCTCAGCGTCTGCCTGATCTTGGCCGGGTGCCCGTATTCCCTATCCAGTGCCCGCCATGCTGTCGTGAAGCCGCCCTCTATTCCTTGGTATTGCCTCACGATATCGTATGCTGGGCCTCCCGTGTACACTTGTAGATACTTTAGGCACTCCGCCTGCGTCAAGTTTTTTGTTAGTATTTCGTTACTATACATTCGCCGAAATTGTAAATATTCTTCCGGCCTACTCCCGTCGAACTTGAATGGTTCCACGGGTGGTAACTCGATCCTCGTTTTCAAAGCATCGATCAACGTGGCCATCCCTATCGCCTGCGCTTCCAATGGATTCGACGGGTGCTGTATAGTTTCCCCTGTCTGGTGCGTTCCGTCTGTCCTATTTCTTGACCTTCTCTGGCTTGGGTATGTCATTGGGGGTAGCGGCCCCCTCCATATATCTGTGTCACACGACCTGTTTTCGTCCAGGGGTCTCGTTGCTCTTGCTACCATCGGGGTATATTGTTGATATTGTGATGGGGGAATGTCACCCTGTCCCCCCCCCACCGGTATGTTTGGGAATGGGGTTGATGTTAATATGTTGGGGCCCATGCACCTATCCGCAATAATTCCCCCCTCCCCCGGGTATATGTTATGTCCCTGCATGCTGTAGTCATACTGCTGTGCTGGTACCGGTATAGGCCTATCAGCTTCTGGCCTACCCGCCGGTATGTATTCCGCGACTTCCGGGTTTAATTCCATCGTCCGCGCTATCCTATCGCCTACAATGCCTCTCTCAGTGTGACCTACGGGATGTGCAGTAAGACCTACAGTATGCCCTACAGTCTGCATGTGTTGCTCGGGATCGAAGTTTATTCTCCTCGAATAATCCTCCCCGCGGCTACCGTAGTCTCGATCGATAGGTGTGTTCCGTCGGAAAGTTTCTCTTCGACCCCCCCCCCTCTACTGTTCTCATCTTCGTACCGGTACATCATGTACCCCTCTCTCGGCGCGTAATGCATCTCACCGGATCGCATCTCTCCGGGGCGACGGCAATCTCCCGGAGTCCGACCCCACTGACTCTCCGTTCTCATCTCGACTACCGACGGCTCGCTGTCCGTCCTCGCTCTTCTATCATTTGCGGGGATACTTCTACTACTGTCTTCCTTTCTTCTCCTATCAGTGGAATATTCCCGCTCGCGAGATCTCTCGTCGACCTCCCGGTTAAACCCCACTGTTCTTCTTCCCTCCTCTGATCGGGCTCGACGCTTCGTCCGCCCTCTCGCGACGTCAACCTGTCTCTCTCTGCTCGGTCGCACGCCGCTGGGGATACTCGCGATCCCCCTATTACTTTCCGTCGCCGGTCGTTGCGGTTTACCTATTTCGGCCCTCGCATTATCCGCTGACGGCTGTGGGACACTCCCTGCCCCCCCCCCCCCTCTCGCCGCTAACTCTCTGTTGTGGGGTCCTCGTAGCCCCCCCCCACTCGCTACATCTAACTTCGCTACCTCTATCCCCACTATTATATATATCTCCAGTCGACACATTAACCCTACTGCGGTCGGGTCCATTCACCCCCGCCTCTCCCTCTGCTATTGCGTGGCCTACCAGGCCCTCCACTCCCTGCCTACCAACTACGTGGCCTACCAGGCCCTCTGCTCCCTGTCTACTAACTACGTGGCCTACCAGGCCCTCTGCTCCCTGTCTACTAACTACGTGGCCTACCAGGCCCTCTCCTCCCTGGTTATGTAGGCCCGACGTGTTTACATTAATAGCACCCATATTGGAAACGGAATTATTTTGCTCGTTTGGAACAAAGTTATTTGTATTATTCTGTACGACTACGTTATCTGAATTATTTTGTAAATTCGGGCATAGGTTATTATTTAAATTATTCGAATTATTTTGCGTAATTGCGTTATTTAAATTATTTTGTAGATTCGAATCTGGGTTATTGTTTTGATTATTTGAATTATTTTGCGTAGCTACGTTAATATTAGAATTATTTCCTACATTAATACTAGGGGCGTTCTGATTTAAATTTAAATTACTACCACTATGTAAAGCATTACCTGTAATAAAGGTTTGATTAGTGTTGTCCCATACGGTATTATCAATATTAACAACGTCTACTGTACCATTATTATTATTACCCCCCCCCCCGCCCGTACGGTCGCACCAGTCTTGAGTCTGTCGTGCGGTCCCTGTCAGTGGGGTATTAATAAATGTATCTACGGCCCCCGGCTCCCTAAAAATACTCGAGCCGGCCCCGCTTTCAGACGGCGCTGTTCGCACGAGTTGCAACTCGTGCGCCCGTTTAATCTCATCTCCCGCAGACTCACTCTGTAGTCTCTCTATTTTCTTGTTCTCTCCCTCAGTCTCTGCCACTCTCCTCTCACGCTCCTGGGTGTCCCTAATGGCCGACTCTGCAGCGCTCTTAATACTCTCCCTTCGTCTCATTTCGCGCTCCTTGCGTTCCTTTTCCTCTCTCGCCTCACGCTCCTTGCGTTCCGCCTCACGCTCCTTGCGTTCCCTTTCCTCCCTTGCCTCACGCTCCTTGCGTTCCCTTTCCTCTCTCGCCTCACGCTCCTTGCGTTCCTTTTCCCCTCTCGCCTCACGCTCCTTGCGTTCCGCCTCATGCTCCTTGCGTTCCTTTTCCCCTCTCGCCTCACGCTCCCTACACTCCCTTTCCTCTATCTCGTCATACTCCCTTAGGCTTTTCAAAGCCCTTTCGGCCCTCTCTCCTGTTTCTTTAAGCAATGCCGTTTCCCTCTCTAACCGCACTCTCCCTTCCTCTAGCCGTTCCTTCATTTCTCTATGATCTTTCTCTGCCATGCTGAGACGATATTCGGCACCTATCTCTCTCACCGCTCTTCCTTTCGCGGAGGATGTAACAGACTTATCGGTTACGACGGATTTCCCCCGCCTTCCCGACCTACTGATTTTCCCCCGCTTCCCGGAGCTTTCTCCGACCGACGAGGCCGAATCCTCGGGGTTAACCTCGGATTCGCCCCCTTCGAGTCCCTTCCAACCCGCTGGTTTTACTCCCCGGGCATCGACCAAGTATGGCCCTATGTACACTGACGCTACGCTAGGTTCCATACTCCCACATTCCCATAGTTCAAACAGTTCCCCGGCAATTTCATGTGCTCTCGTTTCGGCTAGTTCTCTCTGCCCAAAACGTATTAGATAATTAAAGTGTCTATCCGACTCACCTAGTCGCTTTCTCAGTCTCACCTCGTCTACCTTCGCCCCTTCCTTCTTGGCGTCCTTTATCATCCTCCGGGCCGCGATGTAGGCTCGTCGAAGTCGCTCTGAAACCCCGACGTCCTCGTCGCCGACCTCTCCTCCGTCCCTCCGGGTTCGACGTCGTACCGGCGGCTCCACCGTCGCCGTTCCGGTGGGCCGTCCGTCGCCCTCGGCCTGTAGCTGGCCGGCGACATCGGTACCAATCTCTCCTCCGTCTCTTCGCGTCCGGCGTCGCACCGTCGGCCCCACCGTTTCGGTGGGCCGCTCGTCGCCCTCGGCCGGTAGCTGGCCGGCGACATCGGCGCGCCGTTCTCCGTTCCGTGTCGACTCATCTCCATCTCCCGCCATCTCGCTCTCTTTTTCTCTCGGCTCGACTTCGGGTTCCAGGCTCTCCTCGTTCTGGACTTCCGGTTCGCCCGTTATCGATGGCTCCGGTGTTGTGGGCCTGTATCGCTTGGTCGCGGCCTCGCGGATCGTTTGATCTTCGTCCGGGGTCCGCGGCGGTGTCTCGCCCGATTCACTCATCTCGTCTGCTCGGTGGAGTTCGACTAGCTAGCAGTGTAGTTCTCAGAGTTTAACTGGGGCGGCAGCTCGGATTTAGTTACTGTGACGGGATCCAGGAGGGATCCCGATTTATCCGATGTGGTAATTTAGTCCACGCGTCCCCGCCGTGTATAAGGGTGAAATAGAGTGACTGAGTTCTGAAGTTCGGTGTATAATAATAATAGGGCATAGGATATAGATATAGATATAATGTGTACAAGGCGGGATACGGTAACTAAAGTCCCGTGATCCCCTAACTAAACTAATTGACTGTACCCTACGCTAGCACTGCTGCACTGAGATAACTGAATCACTGATTAATAGGTTATTGGTTATATTGCACGGTGGCCTTACTGCTACTCAATCGATGCCATTCCCCCCCTCTGATTGGTTAATACCCTTGTTGGCGCCCCGTGGAGTATTCCCGTTCACTCCACCTGTTCTCCCTGGGTTAGGGGTTTGGCCCCTGACCCTCTATTGTGTGCTTCCTTCCCACTCTTATTGGGATGGCACGAGTTGGTTAATTGCCCAATCTCGTGGCTCCCAATATTGCTTATCGGCTTATAACTTTATGGGGTGTTGGCGGGATTGAATAAGCTAACACTCTCTCCTCCTATATTCACAACTCAGTCGGGCGATTACGGTGTTAGTAACTATGCCCACGATCGGCACTGGTACCAGATTCTGATTGTGAAATAGAGAATAGGGTGTTAATTTACTACCATACGTCTAGCTGATGTGGTATATAATTTGATTCTAGAATATTGTTACTGCGGTGGTATGCTGCAAATACCTAACAGTATGTGGCAAGGGAGCGGCAGAACGTTAGTAAACCGCCCTTTAGCCAAAATGCGTGCCGGTAGCAGAAAGCTGCCCCCTTGCCTGAGAAAATACGTTGGACTCAGACAGATCAGTCAAACTGCAAGGCCTACAGTGCTAACCGGTACTGTACCGCTAGTACGGCAAATCACCAAATTATAGAGCTTGCTATTTGCACCTAGCATATTTGCACGTACTGACAAACAGCATCAGCTCGCACCTGTAAGCGATACAGGGGTTCCTGTCTGAATCTGAGGTATTTGTCCTTACACTTTACGGCGTCCCAGGACAGCGTCACACTTTCCCCTGATCTGAGGTCTTACGGTAGGCAAAGGCGTCGAACAAAGTCTTACCTCCTTTACATGGGCTTTCTCAGGCAATCGGGTCATGCTTTCCAAATGGGCGTGGGCGAAATAGTGCGGGTTGTGTTATGCGATGTGGACATCCCCTTCCCTTGCGTTGCTTGGCCTAAAGATTTAGGCAGCCATTTCCCAAAGAGTTTGGCTGTCCAAGATAGATACGCTAAAAACTACATGTTCAGAGTTTGCAGTATATTTTAACGTAAATAACCAATGATTTATCAAAACTAAACTAAATAACTTTTACAAATCAGATATACAAATAGTGATTAGTATCAGTTAAGTCAAGGGTGTGTGCTAGACATAAGTGATAACCGAAGGGCAAACGGCACCTTATATAGGAAATCCTAAGCATGGAATCACACTAGAACATTCTACCACATTCCATGGGCTCACATTTGGACCAATAAATTATTAAACACCTTATGATTGGCCCAACTAATCAGTTCATGTGTTGTATGCACTCCATTGACTTATCTAACTTAGCGAAACAGAAAATAAATTGCACAAAATGTAAATTTTACCGTCCCAGATTCGAACTCTCGACCTACCTTACGTGTAACCTGCGCGCTAAAACAGGCTATATTATTTAGGTTTTATTAATAGGTAAGCCAGCCTTCACATCCACTGGTGTGAATATGTTTGGCCCCTTTAGTGTATGCAGGGGCTACCATACATATAAACGCTGTGCGATAATATTTACATGCTTTACAACTAAAGCAGTGTATCTTGATGTTGTCGATCATCCAGACATGCAAAGCTTTATGCTCTGCCTTCGGCGTTTTGTAGCATCGACAGGGGGTGCAACTAAATATAACCCCTGCTCATTTCATAAATCCCCATCCATCGTCATTAGAGGTATATGAACGCCATGAGGATGGAGACAGTCAAGCCTACTACCTCCAAGCTTTATATAAGGCAGTCAGTCGCCTTACATGTGGATGTATTATGCTAAGCTGCTAAGATGTTTAGTATGTAGATCAGGTCAGGTCAGGTCAGGTATTCTAGGTCATTGATCAAGAAAACTTGCCACCTCCATGTATGCAGCATAAAGGAGGTGCCACCTGTAGCTGCATAGACCCTCATACTAGGGCAAATCTGGTCCTGTAACTAGGACCCCCTTCGTTCTGGGATAAGGATGCCCTTGGTCCTGGATTAAGGACCCATATACTTGGCTGCAGGGGTATATGGCCTGACCAGGCAGATGGTGATCTACCAATGGCTGGTCAGGAGTAGAGTGTTCTCATGTCCACTCTGAGTGCACTTCACTGCGACCTGCACCTGGCAGCAGGGGTACAGGGCATGACCCAGCAGATGAGCTGCAACAGCCAATGGTGGGTCATGTGTGCCAGAGTAGATATGGGTGATGGGCCTCATATCTGACTCCATTGCGACACCCACCCTGTGACGGGATCTACGGATCCCGATTTATCCGTTTGGGTTTTCTATCTACGCGTCCCCGCCGTGTATATGAAAAGGTTCGTTAAGAGTTCTGATGTTCGGTAATATGTATAAAGGTATAATATAGTTGATATAGCACAGTTGAATGGCACGGTTACCGGTAGATAAGTATTACATGTGATGGCAGTAGCGGACGGTGATAGAAGTCACCGTTCCACCCTACTGAACTGACTGAGTAAACTGAATGAATGTTGCATCGACCGGTAATATATATTGCACGGTTTGGCCGTTGTTACAGTACCTAGCCGGTGCCTTCCCCCCATTGGCTAATAACCTTGTTGGCGCCCTTTGGAGTGTTTCCCTTCACTCCTGCTATTCTCCCTCTGTCAGGGGTGTAACCCCTGACCCCTATTGTGCGTTTCTCCTTCCCACTTTATTGGGGTGACACGAGGTTGGGTAATCAACCTCGTGCTCCCAATATTGCTTAACGGCTCACTTTATGGGGTGTTAGCGGAATTGGATAAGCTAACACTCCCCCCCATGCTATCTTCCCGGTGAGAAGATAGCATCCACCTAAAGTGCGCTACAATTCCGCTGGATCCCGATCTAGTATCGGGTGTGGGGTGGGATTATTTTCTTGGAGTCGGCTTTCCAGGCCGCTCCCTATGGGTATGATGTCACTACCCTCTGGCGTCTCGTGTCGGGCCGATCGTGCGCTTCTCTCACACAATTTTTGTTTCCCCAACACTCTCACCACTCTAACTCCGCTCTCTGACTCAACTCGCTCTTGCCCTCTCCCCACACCTGAATCGCACTCTTCTCTCTCGCCAACAGCTCCTTTCACTATCTCCTCTCTACTCCCTGCCACTCTCTAAGGCCCTGACCTCTAATGCTACCCCTGTGCTATCATACTATCTACCTTATCTAAGGTCTAACTTGCTAACTATCTAACTTCTCTAACTCTAACTAACTCCTAACTCTACTAACTACTAACTCTACTCTCTGCTAACTCTTACTAACTCTTTCACTAATCTCTGACTAATTCAACCAACTCTTCATACTACGTGGCGCTTGTGGTGCCCACAACCATTCTACTACTACTTCTACTCTGCTACTATCTTTCTAACTCTACTAACTCTCTACTATCTCTAACTCTACTAGCTGGCACCCTATGTGCCCGCCTCTACTACTCTACTGCCTGGCACCCTATGTGCCCTCTCTACTACTCAACTACCTCTCTAACTCTACTACCTGGCACCCTATGTGCCCGTCTCTACCACTCTACTACCTGGCACCCTATGTGCCCTCTCCACTACTCTACTCTATCTACATCTCCACCTCCACTAATACCTCTATCTACGTGGCGCTTGCGGTGCCCACAACCACTCTCTGCTACTACTTTCTACGTGGCGCTTCCGGTGCCCACAACCACTCTCCGCTACTACTTTCTACGTGGCGCTTCCGGTGCCCACAACCCCTCTCTTACTACTTTCTACGTGGCGCTTATGGTGCCCACAACCTCTCTACCACTACTACTTTCTACGTGGCGCTTCCGGTGCCCACGACCCCCCTACTACTACTCCTTTCTACGTGGCGCTTCCGGTGCCCACGACCCCCCTACTACTACTCGTGGCATGACAATATGCCACACTCCCTTACCCCGCCGCCTTCTAACCTACTTACTTCTTCTAACTTATCTCCTGGTACTACGTACCCTCTACTCCCTGGTATGTTTATACCACACTCCCTATACTCCGCCGCCTTCTAACCTCTCTACTTACTAACCTTTACTACTTCTACTAACTTATCTTATTTTTAATTAAATAATTATTTATATGTGGGAAGGGCGTCTCGCCCTCATTCCCACCCCCCTCAGTCCAAAACCTTGGACGACTAAACTCTAAGGTGCCCCTTCTTCCAGTAGGCACTCTCCCACTGCCCTCCTATACGTCCTCTTACTCTTCGCCACGCTCTCCTCGCCAACTCCAACTGACCAGGAATTGGCTCTCCCTCTTCCGCCACCCCAAAATCGGGTCTCTCCGCCGCCTTCTTAACCATCTCGTCTCCTGGCATCAAAATGCCATCTCCCTCCTTGTTATCTCCCAGTGGCGGAATGAATAGAAAGTGAAAGAACAGGCAGAACAGAAGGTACAACAGCAGTCCTACCCCTCTCCATCCTGCCCCCCCTCTCGACCTCCCCCCCGTCGGCACGCCTCTCAACCGGACCGGCGTCTCCTCCGGACACTCCCCCGGACACCCCTCCGGACTATTGTCCTCCTGACACTTCACCGGACACTCCTCCGGAGTGTTGTCCCCCGGACACCCCGCCGTCCGCTCCCCTCCATCCCCACACCGACACCCGCTGGGAAGTCTATTATCCTCCGCCCACTCTCTTATTGTTACTTTCCTGTCTGGCTCTACTATCTCCTCCGGCTTCTTATCTTCGTCCTCTGTGTCTACGGTGCCTGGTAACATGCACCCTGATGTCTCTGTCACACTGCATGGGATCTTGGTTTTAACTGGGCCGCTAAGCGTCCATCCGAACGGCGTGAGGATCGCCGTCGGGTCCCGCTGCCTGTCTTCGCCGAAGACCGTCCGTGTTCTCTCGTGGGCCGTCGGGCAGTCCATTCCTACTATAATGGACACCTTCCTAACGTCCACCTTTGGTATTGAGAAATCGATACCGTCCAGGAATCTATACTGCTCGACCTCAATGTTGGTTGGTCGCCTGGCGTTGATATTTATCGATTCTATGACGTGGATGGGGTCGATCGTCGCCCCATAGTCGCATCCCGGTGCAATCGCTGCTATCCTGCACCGCCCCGTCCTCGTCTCCAGGACCTCATCTTTACTCGAGACGGTAGTTACCGCCATTCTATTCGGCCTCGTCTTTAGCCCTATCTCTTCGGCCACCCAGTTCTCCACCAGCGTGAAGGCTGCTCCGCTGTCGACCAGCATTAATGTCGTTACTGATCGACCGCCCTCTCCTGATATCTTTACTGGTACTACCCCGAGTAGTACTTTTCTCTTCTTCTCCTCTTCTGTCATGCTTGTAGCCATTGTTTGGCCTCCAGTCTCCTCCTCTCTTGCTGCTGTTTCTCTACACTCTCCGGGTCTGTGTCCTTCTACCACACATCGATGACATAGTCCGTTTGCGTCTGTGTAGGCTACACGATCTTGTTTGGGCAACGCTTGCCAGTGCTTACAACTCCTGGTCTTATGGGTTCCGTCCCGGTGTAATTGACATTCGAATCCTGGATTATAGCGTTCCCTGTATAGTCCCTCACGTATCGCGCGTAGGTTTATATGTACCGATTTAGTGTTTTGGTTGTCTGTACTCGGCCTACTGGGTATGTTGGGATTGTGTTTATTTATGGTGTTATTTTCTTTCTGTCCCTGCCACGGTGTGGCCCTACTCCCAGCTAACTGTGGGCTTGTAGCCCCCTGTGTGGCCGCGTGTGGTAGCGACTCTCTTACTCTTGAGAATGGATCCGTCGGATTATGTTCGGGTCCAGGCCTGTTGTATTCGGTCTTTGGTGCCTTCCCCAAACTATCCTCACTATAGACTGGGTCTGTAATTAATTCGGCTTCATAGTTTAGGAAGCTCGACATTTCTTCTAGGCCCGGTTCCGCACCTTTCTTCTCTCGAGTGGAGAAGGCGATCTTCCTCCACTTTCTCCGCAGCCAGATCGGCAGTGCCTGCGCTATCGTGGTGATGTTGTTAGACGCGTTGAGTTCGTATGGTGCGTCTAGCGTCTTCAGTACGATTAACGCCTTCTCGACCTTGTTCGCAAAGGTCTTTATGCTAACGGGATTATCCTGTAGGCCATCCGATGTTATATTATTGATAGTAACAATGTGTTGGCAAGCTGTATTTTTCGAGGTGTTTGTTATTATACATTTATTATAGGAAGGGATCTAGGGGTCTTAACCTCGAATGATAAGTTTATTTTACCGAAAATAACTTATCTTTTATTGGCGCAATTGTAGGACTAATCCCATCACATGCGTACTTTTTAACCGGGTAGTGTACAAACTTAGGAATCGCGTAATTTTTCTTGAAATTAATATCTCATATCTCTCCAAACCACATACGCGTTTCGACCTTACTGGGTCTCATCAGCGTGGTGTCGGATTCGAACCTGGGACCTCGAGGTGGAAGCCGAAACTACAACCACTAGGCCACAGGTTCTTGAGATATGGAGTATTAATTTCAAAGCCAGCTGCCATTTTATTAGCCCCTGATTTTTATTATTGATAGTAACAATGTGTTGGCAAGCTGTATTTTTCGAGGTGTTTGTTATTATACATTTATTATAGGAAGGGATCTAGGGGTCTTAACCTCGAATGATAAGTTTATTTTACCGAAAATAACTTATCTTTTATTGGCGCAATTGTAGGACTAATCCCATCACATGCGTACTTTTTAACCGGGTAGTGAACAAATTTTTTTAAGAATCGCGTATTTTTTCTTGAAATTAATATCTCATATCTCTCCAAACCACGTACGCGTTTCGACCTTACTGGGTCTCATCAGCGTGGTGTCGGATTCGAACCTGGGACCTCGAGGCGGAAGCCGAGACTACAACCACTAGGCCACAGGTTCTTGAGATATGGAGTATTAATTTCAAAGCCAGCTGCCATTTTATTAGCCCCTTATTTTTTATTATTGATAGTAACAATGTGTTGGCAAGCTGTATTTTTCGAGGTGTTTGTTATTATACATTTATTATAGGAAGGGATCTAGGGGTCTTAACCTCGAATGATAAGTTTATTTTACCGAAAATAACTTATCTTTTATTGGCGCAATTGTAGGACTAATCCCATCACATGCGTACTTTTTAACTGGGTAGTGTACAAATTTTTTTAAGAATCGCGTATTTTTTCTTGAAATTAATATCTCATATCTCTCCAAACCACGTACGCGTTTCGACCTTACTGGGTCTCATCAGCGTGGTGTCGGATTCGAACCTGGGACCTCGAGGCGGAAGCCGAGACTACAACCACTAGGCCACAGGTTCTTGAGATATGGAGTATTAATTTCAAAGCCAGCTGCCATTTTATTAGCCCCTGATTTTTTATTATTGATAGTAACAATGTGTTGGCAAGCTGTATTTTTCGAGGTGTTTGTTATTATACATTTATTATAGGAAGGGATCTAGGGGTCTTAACCTCGAATGATAAGTTTATTTTACCGAAAATAACTTATCTTTTATTGGCGCAATTGTAGGACTAATCCCATCACATGCGTACTTTTTAACCGGGTAGTGTACAAATTTTTTTAAGAATCGCGTATTTTTTCTTGAAATTAATATCTCATATCTCTCCAAACCACGTACGCGTTTCGACCTTACTGGGTCTCATCAGCATGGTGTCGGATTCGAACCTGGGACCTCGAGGCGGAAGCCGAGACTACAACCACTAGATCCCTTCCTATAATAAAATGTATAATCCGATGTTATGCCTCTCAGGGTCTGCCGGATGATCTTGGCCGGGTGCCCGTATCTCCCTATCTAACGCCCGCCATGCTGTCGTGAAGCCGCCCTCGATGCCCTGGTATTGCCTCACGATGTCGTATGCTGGGCCTCCTGTATATACTTGCAGATATTTTAGGCACTCCGCCTGCGTCAAGTTCTTACTTAATATCTCGTTGCTGTACATGCGCCGAAACTGCAGGTATTCTTCCGGCCTACTTCCGTCGAATTTAAATGGCTCGACTGGTGGTAACTCGATCCTGGTCTTTAATGCATCGATTAATGTGGCCATTCCCATCGCTTGCGCTTCCAATGGGTTCGATGGATGTTGTACAGACTCTCCTATTGGGTGCGGTCCGTTCGTCCTATCTGTTGTTGATTTTATTTGTTGCGTCGGATATATCATTGGGGGTAACGGCCCCCTCCATATTTCCGTGTCGCACGACCTATTCTCGTCCAAGGGGTTCGATGTTCTTGCTCCTATTGGGGTATATTGTTGATATTGTGATGGGGGAATGTCACCCTGTCCCCCCCCCCCCCCCCCCCCCCCCCCCCCGCCGGTATGTTTGGTACTGGGGTTGATGTTAATATATTGGGGCCGATACATCTATCTACAATAACTCTCCCCTCCCCTGGATATATGTTATGTTCCTGTGTATTATAGTCATGCTGCTGTACCAATACCGATATAGGCCTATCTACTTCTCGCCTACCTACCGGTATGTACTCCGCGACTTCCGGGTTTAATCCCGTTGTTCGCGCTACCCTATCGCCTACTCTATCTCTCTCAGCATGGCCTATAATAGTATGTGCAGTAAGGCCTACAGTATGTCCTGCAGTCTGCATGTGCCCTTCCGAACCGAAGTTTATTCTTCGCGAATCTTGAATCTCCCCGCGACTACCGTACTCTCGATCGGCAGCCACATCACGTCGGGAAGTTTCCCTCGATCCCCTCTCCTGTTCTCTTCTTCGTAACTGTACGTCCTGTACCCCTCTCTTGGCGTGCGGTGCATTTCTCCGGGGCGACGGCAATCTCCCGAAGTTCGACCCCTCTGACTCTCTAACTCAATCTCTTCTATCGATGGCTCGCTATCCGTCCTCGCACTCTGGTTGCTCCTAGCAACGACTCTTCTATTATCCCCACTTCTTCTCTCTTCGACCTCTCGGCTAAACTCTACTAATCTTCTTCTCTCCTCGACATCTCTGTTAAACTCTACTAATCTTCTCTCTTCTGACTGGGCTCGACGTTCCGTCGCCCGCCCTCTCGCGACGTCAACCTGTCTCTCTCTGCTCGATCGCACGCCGCTGGGGATACTCGCAATCCCCCTATTACTCTCCGTCGCCGGGTGTTGCGGTTTACCTAATTCGGCCCGCGCATTATCCGCCGACGCCTGTGGGACACTCTCTGCCCCACCCCCCCTCTCGGCACTAATCTCTCGTGGTGGGGCGCCCGTAGCCCCCCCCACCCCCAACCGGCGCTTCCAACTTCACTACCTCTTACTACACTTCTACACCCCTCTTGTGGGGCATTCTCTGCCCCCCCCTCTCTCGCCACTAATCTTATGTGGTGGGGCGCCCGTTGCCCCCCCCCCCCCCCCCCACTCGCCACATCTAACTTCACTATCTCTTACTCCACTTCTACACCCCTCTCTAGTCGACACACTGTCTCTACTACGGCTGGGTCTATTCACCCCCGCCTCTCTCTCTACTACTGCGTGGCCTACCAGGCCCACCTCGGGTTGGCTCAACCCCACTACCTCCTGCCTACCAACTACGTGGCCTGCCAGGCCGCCGTTGGGTTGGCTCAACCCCGCCACTTCCTGCCTACTAACTACGTGGCCTACCAGGCCGCCGTCTGCCGGGCTATACACGTCTGACACGTTCACATTAATAGCACCATTCCCAATATTATTTGTTAAATCAATTAAATTATTAGAATTTGAAACGGGATTATTATTTAAATTATTTAAATTAGAATTATTATTATTTTCAAAATTTAAATTATTATTCGAATTATTTGAATTATTCTGAATATTTGAATTAATATTATTATTTGAATTTGAATTACCGGGTAAAATATTTCCTGTAATAAAGGGATTGGGGT